>JAODAG010074255.1:14769-27905 GCA_027574785.1 Orphnurgus asper | reverse complement strand
CCCCGGTCTTAGTTCCCACTTCTTTGTCCAAGTCTTAGTTCACACTTCTCTACCCCGGTCTTATTTCCCACTTCTCTGTCCCAGTCCTAGTTCGATCGGACTGCGAAGGCCAACAGCTCATTGGGCGAGTGTAGGCCAGGTAATTCGTATAATAGCGCCTGGCTCTGTTGGAGGACATTGCCCCATCAAAAACCGGACAAGCTCGATAGTAATGCATAACCCAGAAGGATAATTCGTTATCCGCACTGAGTGTTTATTTGTCCAAACTCTCGCAGCCAAAGAGTAACCACTTAGGTTTTCCATGTTGACGCCGTTGCCGTAGTTTCCAACTATCATGGTAGTCATAGTCTGCCTGATTCCGTAGTAGTGTATATGCCTATAAGATTGCTCTTTATTATAATAGCAGGTACCATATATTACAGGGCGGTAGACCGTGATGTCTGTTTTGGTTTCTTGTGGTCTGGATCCTCGGCTTTCAACAAACGACCTCCACTGAAGGTAGGGACGTTTCAAGGGTATTGTGATTTTTTTTTTTGGGGGGGTGTAGAATTTAAAAAATTCAACTAGGCAGAAGCCTTATATATTTAAAACATTTGCTTGGCGCGTAGCGTGGCAAGAAATGTTTTGACAAAAAAGCCTCCCAGATGGCCCGAAATGGCACTCCCCAGGCCTTCCATGCTACATCTGACAATCTTTATTTTGAGATCTCAAAATTTTACATCCTTCACCAAATTCACCAAAAATGTGTGGCCTTAATTGCGCTTAGGCGTGGGGTCCAGCTCAGTACGCACATTTGGAAGCTTTATAGGCTCCAGTTGGCCTATTTTATCTTTCCGATAGGCCAACATTTCAGACAAATTAGGTTAAAATAATTCATCAAGTATTCGTTTTACTGATCATGGCTATTTTCGACAGTGGTAGGGGTCATTATCATACAGTAGGATCAGTTTAAATAATTACAGTAATAAAGAATCGACTAATAACTTGCACAGAAAGAGTGAGTCTTGGGGGAAGGTTCAGTTGGATACCGCACAGCAGCAGTTGTATTACGTACTGTTGTCCGTACACGGTGGGAACGGTAGTATACTACAGTGATAGTCGGGTTCTATATCTGTACGTAAGGTTTGTGGGAATTTTTTGCATGACACGAATTGTGTCGAACTGGCCAATTTTAGTTGGATTTTATCAGGGAAAAATGATTAATTCGGTTAATTTCACTTGACTAGTTGAAAAATATACAAGCTTGACTAGTTGGAAAACTGCCACTGAAGAGAGAGATATCAGAAATTCCAACTGGTAGCTCTGATTTTCCAACTAGCATTGTCAGTTTGACCAACTTTGTAGGGTGGGGGTGAGACACCCATCGACACCCAACCCCCTAGCGACGTCTCTGACTGAACGCATCCGTGAGTCAACCACGTAGACCTACAATACGGCCAAGTATACAGTATCACTCGTTAAAGTCCCATTAACGACGCGGACTCCTACGCTAATTCCAGGACATCCTCCCGCGCCTGACAACAGCGATGACAGCTCGAGTATAGTAATGAACTTCAGTTGAAAACTATCTGGTAGAAAGATTGGCCTGCACGTTCAGCATCACCAGGTGATGATATTTTGCTTATTTACATGATCGGGAGGTCATACACGGACAAAACATGAGGTCAAGGGGTGGCTTCCCAACGCTCAATTTTGGTTAACTTCTAAAACATTTCTCAAAAATTTCTAAACCATGATGTCAAAGATTTCATCACCCATTGTTTTGTTTCGTCGATATTAAGTTCCAGAGTAACATCTCGTCCCGATGTAATAAGTTAAAAATGTCACTGACATTCGCCTGTTCTGTATCTTCCCTACAAGCATATCTCGACACTAGGCTCCCAAGTTAAGTCTTATATATCAAGTGTTGTCCTGTTATCCATATGTAAAAGAAGTGGCTTCGGTTTTACGTAGGCTAATTGTTACGTGATATTTGATACGTGAATTATAAATTTATCATTTTAATTATAATTAACGTGAATTATAAATTTATCACCACAGCTTCGAGTGCAGGAGTTGGACTGAACTTTAAAATTTGCTACTACTATTCACTTCTTGTATAATAGGCTAGTTTTGATTATTTAGTACCATATATATGTAACAGGGTTTATTGCGACTTTATCGGCGGGAACCGGACCGTAAACTCCTGATAACAAAATGGGTTTTCTTTTGTCGTCTATATTATCCACCTGTTACATTTTGACGTCACGGACAGGATTGCGACACCAGGACCTGACATGAATCCCCTCTTCACATCAGTGGATTCGGCCGCTTGGAGAATGTTGTGATGCTGCGCACCCCAGGGGAATGGCTACTAAGAATTCCAGAAGGCAGTATCATCGGATACCACTTTGACAGGGCTGAGATATCTAAGCACAGATTTGTGACTCCCACACTGTGTCGACCCCACTCGACATAATGGCGCAGAAGGAACTGAGCTGAGGTGGAGGCATTGAAAGATGCCCTGGAGAAGGAGAAAGCGAAATCGCTACGGATTCAGCAGGAGATTAGAGCTATAGATGAGGTGTCGTCGGAAATATCTGAAAGGGATGATGCGTCCGCTGGTATAAGGCGTATGTACGTCTCGCATGACCGCCGTCTGGAAAGGTTTGCTGATAGACCAAACCGGCCTAGTGACCCGAACATCACCGAATGGGTTGCCGATGTCAGAGGGCAGATTGCCTCTAGAGGATCACCCACTGTTAATCAACCAGCCTTCATTCTAGACCACCTTTCGGGGAAGGCGCGAAAGGAACTCATGGGGCGAGGGGAGGTGTAACAACAAGTGCTGAAAACATCTTCCAGGTGCTTCTACGTGTGTTTGGTGATGGATAGAGCCTATCCTTACTACAGCAACGTTTCTTCTCATACAAGCAACGTGATGACGAAGATCTGTTGACGTGTTCTCTCGGATTTAGTCGATCTCTACGACCGTTTGCGCTGGATCCATCATTCTTAGCATGCCATGAGACTAATCTCAAAGGCAAGTTAGCTGAGTGCACCCGGGATGAAGGACTTCGACGCGAGCTGAGGAGGATCAATATGGAAAGACTGACATTGACTTTCTTTGATGCGAGGGACCAGGCATTGGGGTCATTTTAAGAGAATACCAAGGGGCAGTCTCATCCAAAGGTCGCTACAACAGAAGGTGTTGACTGAAGCAGATAAGTCAATTTCAGAGTTGTTGAAACGACAGAACGACCAACTCCAGGCACAACAGAAACAGGTAGAGACCCTGATGCATAGGTTAATGTCATCGAAACAAGAGCAAAGTGGACAAAGGCTGTGTTTTAATTGCAAGTCACCGGGTCATTTTAAGAGAGACTGCCCGCAAACCAAGAAGCCTAACGAACCTCAGTGGGACACAACAGGGACTACGTTAAAACTAGCGGCATCTGCCGTGGAGAGTCATGGGCAAGGGAAAATATCGGGAGGTGCCCAGAGGTGACCATTGACATATGGGGTGTTCCTACAAGATATTTCATGGACACCGGATCTCAGGTCTCGACCATTGCTGATTCATATTTCCGAAGGTATTTTCCAGGTGATAAATTGATCGATGTCTCATCGATCCTTCAAGTATCTGGTGCTCAGGGTATGGCGGTGCCATACTGGGGATTTGTGGAATTGCCGGTTTCAATAATGGGGAAGGAATTCGATGCTGGATTACTGGTTACGAAGGATTCAACCGGAACACCCAAGGCAGATCGGAAGAAGATGATGCCGGGAGTAATTGGCTCAAATTTATAAACTTAAGTAACCACACAGGTACAGCTCATAAAAAGGAAAGTAAATCAACAATAAAGTTGTAAATGCAAGTAAAAAGCATCAACTCCATTAGTGACTCGTCACTAATCACAGTGACTACAGTTTCATTTAATTAAACCCTAAAAGAACTTGGATGGTTATTTTACTTAGTTATACTTTCTTAAATACATTAATTACACATTAGCGGGCGGATCGATCCTTACCCCAGTCCCCAGTTGTCTTGCTTCATCGTATATAGTATAGGAGGTGGATACGGTTTCCTTGGTTCCTCTGCAGACAAGTCTATTCCAAACCCCAAGAAAATATATCTTCTCAGCACGGGTAAAAGGTAAATGTCAGTTCCAGCTTCCAGTAATATAATTGAATAGGTTGATATCAGTCAATCCAACGAGATCCAGTAGAGAAACTATAGTATACTATCACTATCAGCATAAGTAGCTCCTTCTCAACAACATGGTGAATAAGTTAAATTAATAGCAACACACTTCCGGTAGAATAACGGCCAGTCTAATAAAATATAAATTAATTAATTCCCAGGATAATTAATTACTCCTCCCTCCAAATACTTGCTTTCTTCTTAACCCAATTAAACTAAAAACCACCCTTCCAAACCCAACTTCTTCTCTCTCTCTCCTTCTATACATCCACACTTGTGCCATGCTGTCTTAATTTCTTGATTATCATCCAACCCATCCCATACGGTAATAATTTCCTAACTAATCCGACCAATATTTTCTAGCTAATACTCAACATTCCTATCAGGCTACTCTACAGCCTCCACCCCCATGCTAACCCTACTATTACCATGGACATCAGCCCACAATTCCCCTAGCTAAACCACCATCTCATTATGCGAGAAACTAAACCCTATAGTGCACATGCATGAACATGCTTTAGTGTAAAATACCCATTGCAATTAATGTATGTACTGTATGAGCTAACAGTTTATATAAGGCCATAGATGTAAAATAAAGTAAGGATAAATAGAACAATATTAAAAGCAAACTAACTACTAAATGTAAAATAATAATAACACCTGTAAACAACACCTGCTGGTTACAGTCACCTCGGAGAACTACTGAGGTTGTCGAGGGGAGAGAATTTCCTGCAACAGTTAGTGGCCGAAGGGAATAAATGGGCACACGTATTCGCCCTTTATGAAGAAATTGTAGCCAGCCCACGCAGAGATGGCAAAATAAGTGATGTGCGGATAAGCGGTATACAACCAGTCTTGGTCCCTGCGAGGACTGCGATGATGGTGGAGTGCACAGTGAAGCCAGCTTCCAGCAAGAAGTATGAAGCTCTTCTAGAGCTTCATGAGGCGAACAGTTTTCACCTTCCTAATGGGATTCTGATGTGCCCTTCTCTGGTCATGGTAGAAGATAAGGGTAGAATTTCCTCCCAGATTATGAATCTTGGCGCAAAGGACGTGTATCTTCAGCCCCGAACACCTGTTGCCACACTGACAAAAGTCATGGTAGAGATCAGTCCGGATGACGTTATTCATGCTTCAACAGAACAGCAGGTTGTCACACCTCCAGAAAGTAAAAGCGTTATAGACGAGATAATGGAAGAGGTCGATCTTGAACTTGGAACAGACGATGCCGACAAGGACAAAGTTAAAGACATGTTTCTGAGACACTACAAAGTTTTCAGTGTTGGTGATATTGCGATAAAATTCAACATACAATACCAATGACAGACGATACTCCATAGACGCGTACCCCATAGACGCATACCACCACATGAATGAAAGGAGGTGAGGGATCACTTGGCAAAACTCCTGGAGCAGAATGTGATCAGAGAGTCCAGCAGCCCTTTCGCAGCACCTGTAGTGTTGGTCCAGAAAAGAAATGGTAAACTTCGACTTTGTGTGGACTACTGTGGTCTAAACAACAAGACGAGGAAAGACGCTTACCCGCTGCCAAGAATAGAGGAGGCACTGGATGCACTCAACGTGCAACATATTTCTGCAGCCTGGATCTCCCCATGGTTATTACCAGGTGCCGGTGGCCAATGAAGATGTTGAGAAAACTGCGTTCAGGGCAGGTACATGAGGATTGTATGAATACTTAAGGTCTGCCATTTTGCTTATGTAATGCACCTGCTACATTCATGAGGCTCGTGGACCACATATTTGGAGACCAGAACATGCAGACACTCCTCATATACCTTGACGATATATTAGTTTTTAGCGCAACCATGGAGGAAACTACGAAACGACTGGAAATGATGCTGGAACGGCTCGAGAAACACAACCTAAAACTCAAGCCCAGCAAATGTCAACTGTTCAAGCAGAAAGTGAGGTATCTTGGTCATGTTGTGTCGAGTAATGGTGTGTTACTCGATCCAGAGAAGATTCATGCTGTAAGAGACTGGCCCGTACCCACAACTGAGAAAGAGTTGAGAGGATTTCTTGGCCTGACCGGTTATTACAGACATCTCGTTGCTGGTTTTGCAAAGATCAGTGCTCCACTCCATGAACTCACCGGAGGACCACGCAAAAGGAAGGGCAAGAATAAAGTAAATCACCTGGCTACTCCACGAAAACCATTTGAAGAATTGTGGGGACGACAACATATAGATGCCTTCGAGACATTGAAGGATAAACTCATCTCTGTTCCGATACTTGGGTATCCTGATGGTGGATGACGTTTCCAGCTATTGTAAGAACTGTCCGAGATATACCGGTACCCTTGCGAAAGCTGGAAAACGTGTCCGTACAAAGATGGGTACACTAACTGCAAGGAGACCACTGGACGTTTTAGCAACTGACTTCACAGTATTGGAGAGAAGTTCCAATGGTTGTGAGAATGTGCTGGTCCTAACTGATATTTTTTACAAAGTTCACTCCTACGAAGAATCAGAAGGCGGAGACGGTTGCCAGAGTGCTATAGAAAGAATGATTTGTCAAGTTTGGCGTGCCAATGCGCATTCACAGCGATCAGGGTAGGAACTTTGAAAGTAATGTCATCAGACACCTTTGCCAGATCTATGGGATTGTCAAGTCCAGGACCACCCCGTACCATCCGGAGGGGAATGCCCATTGTGAGAGATTTAACCGGACACTTCATGATCGCCGCGCCTACGCACCCTGTCTACAGAGAAGAAGAAGTCGTGGACATACCATTTGCCCGAGTTGATTTATGCATACAACGCAACACCACATTCAAGTACTGGATACGCACCTCACTATCTGTTCTTCGGAAGAGAACCAACGTTTGCCGATTGACCACCTGTTAGGTATTCACGCAGACAATTCTTGGGTCAACATCACACTAGGCTGAGAGCACGGGTTTTAGAGAAGCATTCCGGTCAGCTTCTGCGAATACTGAGAAGGAGATGCTTTACCGGGTCTTTACTAGACACCGTCATGTTGGTCGAAGTAAAATTCAAGATGTGTGGGATGATATCCCATACAAAGTTGTAAGTAGGCCTAATCCTGTGGGCCCTGTGTATGTTGTTGAACCGTTGGTCCCACAAATTTGACCTAGATTATACTAGTAATTTCTTAATAAATTCCAACCTTTCCTCAATGACATTGTCTCAACAGTAATCTTAGATCGTTTGACAAGTAAACACGATAGTTTTTTTTACTCTTCTGTTATGTCTGAATACCAAATAGCCATTACTACACGCAGGTGAAATCTATCATTGGTTGCAAACGTTACGAAAGTTTTAAACTGAAAATCAGTGAACGTGCCACTTCGTTCAATTACTGCAGTATTATATGATACTAGTTCTGTCAGTACAGTATGAGATTGCTGCAAAGAAATATGGCATCCCTTCCATGACGTCATGTAGTTTACCTATGGTTACATGCCTGGCCTCGGTAACTTATAAGCATTGGTCGTTATGATAATGCTTGCTTAAAGCCGGTTTTCATCAATCGTCAATACGGACAGTATTTCTATATGAGGCGTCCTAGTCCTTATTATGCTAAACTAAACTAACATATTATTTCATACCGTCCCCGTATTTCAGTTACCTAATCAATTGCTAAGAGAATTAAACATTAATTTTGGTATCGCTAGTAACGATATGGTGTCTCGTGAATAAAATATAACCTTGGAATAGTTTAATTAGTGCAAAACACGTGTCCTTATGAAAATAATGATGAATTGAAGAAAATAGTGTCCATTGGATAAGAATTTACAAGCGATAGAGTTCCATGGAGCTGGTATACACTATATACAGATATAACTGATTTGCTTAATTTCAATAAAATTAACATATATACCGGGTGATATATTTACCACTATATGCGAGCTTACTGAATATAGGCCAACGTGACTTAAATGATACCATTTTCAAAACATTCGGTAGGTACATATTATTGGACATTGATGACTAACGGTATACGATGAAGTTTATCTAACGATGGAAATATTCGTTTTGTCTCACACCCACTGAGAAACAAAGCTTTCATTAATGACATGAGCTACATACAACGTGGCACTACACTCACCATATGATCTCTAGGTCCTAACAGTCAGATCGAAATAGGATTGGGGCTGGGAACAGTATGTACAAATGTGATAGACATGTACACATTTCGTTACATATATATATACATAATTTACATAATTAAATTGTGAAATTAAATACTGGTAAATTATTAAGTTAATCGTTAACTTCAATCACATGGTTAAGAGAAGATTGATCTCTTCCAGACGAATTTATAACCTCACGGGAATTTAGTTTGTAACTTCCCATTAACTAGCATAAAAAAGACGAATCTTGAAGCCAAATATCAAATTTATCTCCAGACCACCTTTCAAAATCAATAACGATTCGGTCCAATAATTTTCTTTTAGTTTCATTAATTAGATAGATGTCCTTAATTCTTTTGTCATCAAAAACTAGCTGACACCGTCTATACCAAATTGATTTTTTATCAGTACTAAAGATAAAGAAATCCCTCTCCCATATTAATATTCGTATTCCTGGATTAGGAACCCCACGTATAAACAATTCTCCAGAGAAGAAAACATATTCACCAACTTCCTTCTTAAAATTTCATATACCCAGGACAGAACTGTAGAAAGTGATCTACACTCCCAAAAGACATGTCGTACGGTCTCTATTCTTTGACAAAATGGACAAAGTCCGTCCCAAATTTTCCACCTGTTAAGTTTCTCTGCAGTACATAAGGCCCCGTGGATTATTTTCCAATTTAAAACTTTATGCTTATTACATAGAATCGGCAAGAAAACCATTCTCCAAACTTGTACCCAGTCCATAGTTGGGTCCGTATTTTGCACCCTTGACACAAACTTTTCATTATTCATTATATTACAAATTGACTTAGTAGTCCTACAGTGCTCTGCAAACAAAGGGTCTTATTTGTGCACATAACAATTGTGATTGCTTCAGTATACGATGAAGTAGTAGTGTAGCTATTGGGAATCAAGTTGGACCAAAGATTAGGATACAATATACGAAGTTTAACGGAAAGAAAGTACCTAGCAAAGAGATAGTTGCACGAATTGAAGTCATTATTGCAGAAAAGGGGGAGCAAGGGCTTTATAAATAAAGTTCTTAATGCTACTTTTTATTTCTTCCCACCAACTCATCAAATCTCCACTCATTATAATTACTTATGATATATAGCAAAACGTACAGGAGACATAACTGTATATCATAATCTTTCAAACTTCCAACTAGCCCTTACCAGATATTCCCAAATTTTAAGTAGGATCTACTTTGGTAATATAGAACCAGAATTGAAACTGAAATTGTGGACTAAAAGGCAATATAGAAACAAAACAAAAAAGAAAACACGCCTATATAAGACTTTCATATCATTTAGCCTCTTGTGACCATTATTCTAATCAATGTAGCTATACTGTAATATTTGAGTGCAATACTTTCCCAATGAGTACTTGAGGCAATATCAACTTCTCAGCGTGACGCCTGACAGTACATATTTAGTATAAAAGTCCATTATCGTTAAACGGAATGCAGCTAAAAAATATCAGACTGGAAGTAGCAATGCCTTGTTGGTGGTGAAACTTATCAAAAATAGATCTGTCCTAGACGACTAGATACTTGTGTCAGGTATTTAAAAGTGACCATCGATATGAAGCATCACATGAAGTTTCATGTAATACTAGTAACTGAATGCTACTGATCTACTTGTGACAGGAATCTGGAAGTGACCATCAATATGAAACATCACATGAGGTTCCATGTAATACTAGTAATGTTACTGATCTACTTGGGACAGGAATCTGGAAGTGACCATCGATATGAAGCATCACATGAAGTTTCATGTAATACTAGTAACTGAATGCTACTGATCTACTTGTGACAGGAATCTGGATGTGACCATCAATATGAAACATCACATGAGGTTCCATGTACTACTAGTAATGTTACTGATCTACTTGGAACAGGAATCTGGAAGTGACCATCAAGATAAAACTTCACATGAGGTTCCATGTAATACTAGTAATGTTACTAATATACTTGGGACAGGAATCTGGAAGTGACCATCAATATGAAACATCACATGAGGTTCCATGTAATACTAGTAATATTACTGATCTACTTGGGACAGGAATCTGGAAGTGACCATCAAGACGAAACATCACATGAAGGAAGTTCCATGTAATACTAGTAATGCTACTGACATACTTGTGCCAGACGTCCCCGACGTTGGTAGGGTATTGTGATTGTGGGGTGTAAAATAAGATTAGGCAGCCTTATACTATTTAAGCGGAGCGCCACCATTCGTTGGCGCGTAGTGTGGCAAGAATTTTGTTGACAAAAAAGCCTCCCAGATGGCCCGAAATGGCACTTCCCAAGCACTCCAAGCTACATCTGACAATCTTAATTTTAATCATCAATTTACTCTTCCAAAAATGAATAAATAGCTTACTTTGAAAATGTATGGGGGAACTGCCTCTGCTCCCCCCCCCCCCCACGTACATAGCTTAGGAAAGAAATATTTGACTAAAAAAACCTCGTAGATCGCCGGAAATGACAATTCCCAGGCGTAGACGCGTAGACCCATACTATTTTGGAAGGCCATAATTTTTTTCGGAAAATCATAAGCCTTAGGTACAGTGCCCACTGACTGATGTGTCTATTGGGCGTGGATCCAATCACCAAAGATTTGTGGCCTTAATTTGCACAATAGGCGTGGGGTCCAGCTACGCACATTTGAAAGCTTTATAGGCTCCAGTGGGCCTATTTTATATTTCCAATAGGCCAACATTTAAGACAAATTAGGTTATGCAAAACATCTTACCCCCAACAAATCTTAGTATAACCATCCACGGTTTAGATTATAGCTAGAAACAATAATCCTCTTAAAATAATTCATCAAATGTTCGTTTTACTGATCCTGGCTATGTTTGACAGTGGTAGGGGTCATACAGTAGGATCAGTTTATATAATTACAGATCAACCACTAAACCTGTACTATATCTGTACTATTTCTATGGTCTTGGGGGAACTTGGTTCGGTTGGATACCGCACAGCAGCAGTTGTATTACGGTACTGATGTCCGCACAAGGTCGTAACGCTAGTATACTAGTGATAGTCGGGTCCTAAATCTGCACGTAAGCTTTGGGCGAAAACGAGAATTTTGAAAGTCGCAGGACTGACACGAATTGTGTCGAACTGGACAATTTTAGGAAAAATGAATATTTCCGTCATTTCAACTTGACTAGTTGGAAAATATACAAACTGGTAAGAGTGCGATATCAGAAATTCCAACTGATAGCTCTGATTTTCCAACTATCATCGTCAGTTTGACCAACTTTAGGGGGGGGGGGGGGTGAGACACCCCAAATAAACCGCTCTAGAAACGTCTCTGGCCACGTGTCTGAAAGTGACCATCAATATGAAACATCACATGAAGTCCCAGGTAATGCTAGTAATGCTAATGATCTGTGTCAGGTGTCTGAAAGTGACCATCAAGATGAAACATGAGGGTTCAATATTTGAGATCTATGCAAAATACAGCATTTTCTTAAGCAAGAAAATTCAGGTGATTCATTTGCATTCATCATCAAAACTTCTTCCTTCTTAATAAGTCATTGTTATCTTGTTTGTACTAACTGGGAACACAAATATAAAAGGATTGACATAATTGTAACTGGTTTTGAATATTCATGTTATATATGCAATCATCCTCAATACTTCTTCATATGTTACTTAATCTTCTGTTAAAAACTATCTGGGCAATAAAAATATAGATGAGCACTCTTACATACTAATAAACAGTTTTGAATATTAATGTTACATCTGTGAATACACACAGTAAATGTTTAACCAGATAGGAATGAATTTATAAGAATGAGTGTGCAAACATACATATACTCTGTATCCAGCTTTACGATAAGCGACGACAAGGTGGTAAAAGAACCAGCAACATCAACATACATCTAATATGACCCTATATCATAGAAGATAGGAGCTGACAGACTTAGTCTAGTGATCAAATATAACAACCCAAACGACCTCATTGACGGTATACTATAATTACCAATGTAGCTCCTTGTCACGATCCTTCTTGCCAAGGCAGTATCAGAAAATGTTCTAAAACCAAAAAATCATGAAATAACAGTATTCAGATGCTGAAGCTTCATTAATTAATGGTGAACCCAAGACAACTCCCATTCATTCAGTCAATCAAACTGTTATGTCACAATCACAAGATGAAATATGCTGTTTAATTAAACGACGCTTGTGTGTTGTGGTACAAGTGTTGCATGTGACAACGGAGCTTACAAAATGATCGCAACATGAGAGCTTCACAGAGTTTTCCCCCCGAAATGTCCAGAGGTGCTGGTAACTGCTGGGAAACGTGAATATAAGTGTTCGGCAGGCCATCAAGTGATCAGGATGTTAACTGCTAATTAGGGTGTAATGAGACATACCGGTAATGAGTATATTTCTTTGGAGCACTGAAGTGAGTTGTGCAACACGAACAAAACCTGCAATAAAAATAGACAATCCCTGCCAGCTCCTTTGTATTAGTTAGATGGAAAAAAATAACTTACAAATATTATAACCAAATCTCAATTTAAAAATACTATAATGCTGCATTAAAATATTAATCAAAATATCATATCTTAAATTTACAAAGAAATATTCTATAATACAGAATACAGAGAAACAATGTATAAAAAAACAAGATACAGAATTGATATTTAAATGATACCAAGTACAGTTCAGAGCAGCAGTACTACAGCCAGGGTTCCATACCATGGTTAAGTAGAGTTCAGAGCAGCAGTACTACAGCCAGGGCTCCAGACCATGATTAAGTAGAGTTCAGAGCAGCAGTACTACAGTCAGGGCTCCAGACCATGATTGAG
>JAODAG010074145.1:0-11831 GCA_027574785.1 Orphnurgus asper | reverse complement strand
TACGCAACTGAACACACACTGACAAAATAGTACTGTAGCACTACTGTACTATACACTGTAGGCAGGCAGTGCATTAGTACTGTAGGCTATACTGTACTGTATGTACTGTTGCAATAATGATAATGCGATAATGACGGCGATAGTGACGGACATAATGACAACGATAATAACGGCAATAATGACGTCCATTAAAACGGCGATAGTGACGATACTGTATGTACCATATAATATATAATGACGACATTATAGTGACGGCGATAGTGACGGACATAATGCCAACGATAATGATGGCGATAGTGACAGACATAATGACAACGATAATAACAGACATAATGCCAACGATAGTGACGGCGATATAGTGACGGACATGACAACGATAATAATGGCGATAATGACGGCCATTATAAGACCGATAATGACAACATTATAGTGACGGCGATAGTGATGGACATAATGACAACGATAATAACGGCGATAATGATGGTTATTAAGACGGCGATAGTGACGGACATAATGCCAACGATAATGACGGCGATAGTGAAAAGATAAAGTTATTGATTGACGTTGAAAGTCCGATAGTGACGGCGATAATGACAACGATAATGATGGCGATAGTGACTGCGATAGTGACGACGATGTCGACGATAATGTCGCCCATCGTGATGGCGATAATGACGATGGTGTGATATTATTTTGGACGTAATAGAGAATAACAATAACCAATCACGGTTTGCTTTATGTGCTGTTTGTTTATCAGAACATTGCAATGTACGAAGTAGACTAGTTATAAAGGCTACTGTATAACGTAACATCCTAACGTTAGATTGTCGTAGTTGACCACAATGTGGGTGCATACGTTATGTCTGTACACATGTTACTGGCAAAACGATACAGCAGTTTATGTCCTTATTTCTTGTCCTTATTTACCATAACTTCGCTCCTAATTACAAGATTAATTTGGACCCTACTTCGATCCTACTCTGTTCTTCATGCTCGGGCAAAACTAAATACAGGATTTAAGCCTATACTCCCTGCAGTGACCGCGGCCTATATGGAATATAGTTTTACAAATGTTGTACAAATCGAAGAGTCCATTCCATGTAGGCAAGGCTTTAACATTTTTGATAGCTCTAATTAGTTGAAACGATTTGTTACATAATGAAGCAACACTTGCCGCACAAATTATGCTTGAAATCTTTCGTAAAGATTAGGAAAGAGTTTATTCAATCGGTAATAATAAGTTTGAATTACCTAGAAATCATTTTACAGAACACAACACTACAGGAAGTAGTATGACTAAAAGATACTTATACTAGTTTATGCAGAGAATTAAAAACATTTTATACTGCATCAAGGATGGGGTCAAAGGCCAGAGGTGGGCTGGCCAGGGATAGAAGGGTGGGGCAATTTTCCCTCTGTTGACCGGCTATAGAGTTGGGGGAGATTCCTATTCTGAGGTTCTGAGGGTAAGTATAGTCATTCGTAAATACTCAAACCAGTAAGTTTTGGACATTACCTTTGTACTGTATATATTTTTAATCTCAATAAGCTCCCGTAATGTAGGAAAAGAAGTGTTATTGATTGACACTGAATATCTCTTTCAGGTGACTCAGCTAATCTACATGGCATTGACTTATTTAAGGAGAGGGATCAGTTACAACATGTCACAAGAGACCCGAAGCGTAAAGTGGTGTACAACTACCCCATCAGTAACAATTACACTCTGAGAAAAATATCGATAGATGTATCAAAAGAGTTGTACGCAGACATGGTTGAACTTGATCGTCACATGCCTGTAGTAACAGGGTTCAAGCAAACCGAAGCCTACCTAGGATTAGGGATGGTCGCCTCTGTGCAGTCTCATATGCCTTTGAAGAAGATTATTGTGTACACCTTAGGGGTCCACCCTAAAATTGTTAAAAAGGTAAGATGAATTTGTGCTGCTCAATCAGAGTTGAGTTTTGGGTTTTATGTGCTTATCATGTTGCAGTAATGTGTACGAGGCCAAGTATATGTTGTTGATATACTATGAATTCTTTCAACCGTGGTGTTGTACAGTGCATCAGCGGTATCATGGACTTGGTTATATATGTAGACTATACTGGTGGATAGCTCAGGCCATCCAATGTGTGTAATATTGGCCTGCAATATTCAAATTTGGCCACGCATGTCCTCTTTAGGATGGTCATGGAACATCTTGTGGTTGGATCAGAAGTAGTGACAGTACTTTTTTCGTGGACCTAGTAAAGACTTGAATGAATCTTCTGATAGAGGAATTTAATTTGATTTGTTGCTAGAGAAATTTCTGCATCTGTTGGTATAAACTGAAGTTTTTGAGATCGCGCTTTTTATAAATATATTTAGTTTAGACAAAAACATTGTCAAATGGCAATCAAATCCTGACAGTTGACAATTGTCTCCTGCTGCTTTGTTCTCTTTTTAATTTGCCTTAAGTAGCGCCTTAATTTTTTATATCATTGGAATATTTGGACAACAGCCAATGTGCAAAACTTTTCAAAAAATAATAAAAGACATTTTCATCCTCTTTAAAATAAATGGGGTATATGTTAAAGGCCTGAAGATTATGTAAAAGAAAACAAAACGTTTTCAGCATCTCTGCCATCATGATATTACAGGTTTTGGTATTACCAGATGCTTAATGGAAAAAAAATAAAAAATTCAATATCTCAGCAAACAATTGTGCTATTGTATCTTTTCATAATTGAATGACAGTAGCTTTTTGTCCTCTCAATTATAGGAATGACATGTTTTGTCTCCAGAAAATTCCTTTTAGCCAGTTAACCCTTTAAAAATGTTAACTAAAATAAATATGTAAGAATTACAAGTACAACATGCATGTACCTCAACATTGCCACCTTGCAGGTTTAGTGATACAGGTAACATTCAACGAATATTAACACTTTGTGTGAATGACAGGATTATGGACCTTCTTTGAGAAATTGTTGAAGATCAAGGTACACTCACATCCATCAGATGGGGACGTTAAATGGCTGTCACAGGAGCAGGATTCGATGGATGATTACATGCCGGCCTTGTGAACATTGGTCAACAAGCCAGTGTTCATCCACGATCAACATGGATAGGGTTTCTTTATGAGGCTTCATAACCCTTACTACACTAAGCTAAACTATTCTTGTGCCCAGCATATTCAAACTAACCTGTAATGTGAATCATCAGTCAACCATTAGTTACCAGTATTAACCACTTGTATCATTCAGCATATATATATACTTGCAAAGGTTCCAATAGTAGGATTTAAATACAGCAAATACACTCCCCCTCCCCCAATCATATGACCTAACCAAGTTCTATAAGGATGCTTCATTAGACGTGAGTTCTAAAACAGTGAGCATCAGATTTTTTCTGTATCTTTCATTCCAGATGAGATCAATGTGTAATGTAGAAGTCAGGACTATTGATGTTAGCAAATACCCTAGAATTGTTTCAAAACCAGAGAATAGAGCCTGGCGGGTATACGTTTTAATGGTGAGTAACTTAAATATGAGTATATTATAAAGTGTGTCTCTAACCCTTCATGAAGTGAAGGTGCAACACCACAAACCATCTGATTCACTTCACCCAATTCATATACTTAATACCCTTAAACATTCGTAATTGCATTTGTAATGGTTGGCCCATGCTCGGGTCGGCCATCCACGTTCTCCTCCATAACTGAAACAGTTCCCAAATCACATGCCCAGGTGGAATGAACACGAACCGTACATCTTGCACATACCTAACCTAACAGATCTTCCCTAACCTGACAACAACTAACATGACTACCATTAGCTTCAGATGAGTGTGAGGTTGAAGAGGATCTTGGGGACCCACAGGGGCCATACTCTGATACGACCACTGTTACACCTGTCTTTAGTGTTGGGCCGATGTTGTCAATATCGGTTCTGGCCGAAATCCGATATTCCATCACAATATCGGCCAAAATCAGATATTGTAAACCGTGTTTGTGAACGGTCATAAATTATTTGATGTGTTCAGATCATCATATACCATCAATGCAATTATGTGGAATAATTCGAGGGAGGGTTACGTTTTCAAGTCACGACAGCCAGATCGAGCTTTAACTTTTTACCACGTATTAAATGTCTTTCATTCTATGTGCCAACTAGTATAAGTAACTTTTGGTCATACTACTTCCTGTATTATATAGTGTTTGCATTCTGTACAATTATTTCGAGGCAATTCAAACTCACTATTACCGATTGAATAAACTAAACTCTGTGCTAATCTTTAAGAAAGATTTCAAGCATAATTTGTTGCTTCATTATTACGTAACAAATCGTTTCATCTAAATAGCTGAATAATGTTCAAGCCCCGCCTACATGAATGGACTCTTCGTTTTTACAACAGGTTTTTTATTTTGGGGTTTGTATTTATTCCGTATATCACACGGAGTAGGCTTAAATCCTATATTTACTTTTGCGCGAGAGAGCAAAGTAGGCTTGTCCAGGGACAATGGTTGTGGTAGGGAACAAGCTCGGGTCATCTTTATGCTCTGTACCAGCCGCAGTCCCAACAGCCAGCTTATCGAGGACAGTTTCCACCTTGATTCCTATGGGTGCCCACCCCCTGTTGTCCCATCATCCAGTTGAGGACCTATTGCATTGCTGGGACTGAGAACACATTGGCCGAAGCACAATCAAGTGGAATGAGAACTAGCCCTGAGCTGGTCGAGAGTATTTCATCATCCGACGGTTTAGACGCAATGGGGTTAATCCACAAGGTGCTACTCAAGAGGTATCAAGGGCTGGTGTCCTTGTAGCCCATCTTAGTCAACGTGAGCCATGGTAATTCCCGGTTCTCCTCAACCTCCTGGTGGACTTACCGGTGGTACTCCCCACAGTCACAATCTGTTATCTCTGAACAGGGGCAGGGTTTTCCACCCCAAAGCATCTGCATCTTACTCTGTGGAGACTGTCAGGAGTACTCTCAGAGCACAGGAAATTCCTGTCGTAGCCTCCCTCAGGGCCGGTGCAAGAAGACCAACCACTTGCAGTACTTATGATTCTCGACTTTCCAGACTCTGTGAGATATGTTCAGATTGTGGAGTCAGTTTGGACTGAGGTGCAGGTCTTTCATTTCTTAAATGCTATTTTGATGAAGGGAACATGTGAGCACAATTTAGAATTACCAGCCAGCAATTGTCGCCATTCACAGGGGCTTTCCAGATGGAATGACACTCATGACACCTGTTGTGGGGCATGAGCAACAAGAGGCCAGTTATTTGTCAACTGGCCCCTTTCATGATCCATTAGTGCAGTCCTGACTGCATTTTCTTGTGTACCATACAATTGTCTTCCTTACCAGATCTAATGCTCAAGACTCAGGTGGCAACAACTTCCATGAGATCTCGGAGTTGCTTCCATGCAATCTCAATGTAGCTGTGACATTTGGTTCGAGACACATGGGGGTCAGGATAATTCCAGACCTGGAGTTCTTACCAAAAAACCAGACTTTGGAGTTTATCCTGAAAAATGTTTTTATTCTGGAGATCAAAACACATTACTCCACTGCAGGCGACAAGTTCTGCAGGTGTCCACTTAAGACACTAAAGCTATTTATTACTATTTTTGCTGAGCTGTCCTGGCCCCTACTTTATTTTGCTGAGCTGTCCTGGCCCCTCAATTCCCACTGTTTCAAATGGTGTCAGATCTAGTGCAGTTATGGGATGTTTAAAATTTTCCAATTGCATCATGTTTCAATAACAAGTTAACAACAGGAACTTTGCCATGGTAACACAATATACTGCCCATGAAGGTTGTTGCATTATTATACTAGTTCTAGAGGAGTTTATGAGAATTATACATTTTCAAACATTGATGTATGTAGTTTTGTACATACATGTTATTAACATATAGCAGTGGTCTCATAATCTATCCTGGCTGGAGTATGCCTTTAATGGTATGTACTTCATGTACTGTAAGACAACCTTAAATAATAGGATACATATATGAGTATAAGTTAGGGAAGGCACATGTACTTGCACTATATTTGAGGTGGTCTCACATGAAGAACATAGCTTATTAGCTGTCTCTGGATTTTCTTGAGCATGCATTTGTCTTATTACAGACCGTTTGTCCATTTTAGTTCAAACAAGTGAGAGATCATTAATGGGTAAACTCTGATTGCTACAACCACAGTCATTATCTCATTGAAGCTGTAGTCTTTTTGATTGACTACGTAATAGTCATACATCTGGTTTGTAATTTGTTAAACCTGTCAACAATGCACAATATTAGAATTGAAGGTCTTTTCTTTGTTGTTTTTTTACTCAGGAAGTTCTTCAAGAGTTTGGAGCCTTTTTCTATGCGAGTCCACAAGTAAGATTTCGAGCTCCTGTGAATTTGTTGCTGCCGTATATGAAAGATCATAAGGGTATCATTGTTAAGCTGACTCCAAACATTACTGTCGTGAATTCAACCCATCCAGAGACATTTAATGCTGTAAACGTTGACATGCACAAGTTTAAACAAGACTTTCCCAATGCTACAGCCATCTCCGAGCATGTATTAGTGGTAATGAATAATTCCCAGTTGTATGAGACGTTCTGGAAACCACTTAAATTGTGTGCAGAAGATTGGAAGTGCATAGCACCAAAAGGCTCTACCCCTGACTGGGTTTCTAACGTTACTATGGAAGAGCATACACACCATTATGATTTGTCTGTGATCAATATACTGATGTACAAATACTTTGGGACACAGTGGACAAGAGATTCGAGCCTCTCACATATGATGGGCAGAGTGGTAGACTTTGCCAAGAGTGGTGGTCTTCATGACTACTTGTGGGCTCATTACTGTAATCCTCCTAAAATGGAGATTGACTGCACCTTGTACAAGAGTAAGTGCTAAATGTTACTTCTCAACCTTTGTGATCTGTTAAAGTAAGTCACTGCTGTAATGATGTCCCTATGGGAAGGGAGGATTATCAATAGAATGTTACAGTAGATGGTTGAAAAGAGTGTCTCTTACTGCTAGTAAGTTTGTTATTAAATAGTATCATTTTTGACATTGGTTTACAATGTTAGAACCGGGCTGATATTACAAGTTGATAATATGAACCTTTAGGAGGTATCAGTGATGCATTAATTCATGTTTATTAAAATGCTCTATTTTCAAGAAAGTACAAATTCTGATTATAGTTGAATGAATTTAGTCCAATGGCCATATGTTGCTTAGCAGATTAAAACCTACCATTAATCTTTTCTATTAGATTTTATTTTTATCATGTTACTACAAATCTTGTTTCAAGTACCATTGTATGTTTTTATGTGATTGTTGAAGAAACATCTTGTAGAGAAAAGAAAATTATATAGAAGTATGAAAATATAAACTTTTGAGTGTCGCGGAGTATGATTAGGACCTCGTAACTACTATGATGTAGTATCTTAGTACGTTTTGAGCAGTAAGTTTTGAAACAACACCAAACATCTTGCAAAGTTGCAAAAATTTTGTAATTCTTCATAGCAGGTCATAGCTGAAATTGGTTGACATAGTTTTCAAGATTAACTGTTAGGCTTCTTGCATGGACCTATGTATAATATGACGGTATTGCATCGTTCATCACTTATGAATATTATCTGTATTTTTTACATTTCATGGATGGTGCTTATATTTAAAAATTGCCTTTTCTTGTTGCTTTTTATGAAAGTTTTATAGAGATTTGTACATTTCATTTAATTATCTTCTTTCATGAGTACCTTAACCTGTTTTCAGGGCTTTCTTAGTTACTGTTGCCTGAAAAGGTAACTCTGTATCAGCAGTTTCTCATCACTTGTAATTTAGGAGCCATCTGATATTAAAATCATAGTAATTAAATACAGAATATTGCACATATTCAGTGACAGTTTCCATTACTTCCATCTAAACCAATGCTTCTCAACCTTTCTCTTAACCAGATTCCACAGCTGGGGAAAAGTGCTCTGTTATTTCCCTTGTCCAACAATCGTACAGAAACGTACCATTACCATATCACTTTATTTCACATAATGGCGGAAATTGCAATATGTTCAAGACATGTTCATGTTGTCTATCATGTTGTCTATCATGTTGTCTATTATCCTGTCTTCAATTCAGTGTGCCCACTGGGCTTGATGCTCTCAAACAACAGCTGTATTATCCAGAGCTAGCTACAAAGGCCATATTATCCGGAGCTAGCTTGGTTAATTTGAGACATAAATCGCTGCGCTGTGTTTTGTCCAAGCTACCACGTTTCTTGGTTAAAATGTCACAGTGCTGAATCGCACTCAAACCAAGTATGAAATTCGCAATGGCAAGAGCAGGTTCTGAGCTGGTTCATTTAGGTCTATAGATCTCAATTATCTCCCCACTGAGCCACTTGAACGATGCTTAGTCCTGTGCATAATGGCTGTTGAATATGAAATCCCTCCCCCACTCAGAATGGTTTGCCCTATATGGGCCTTTCACACCCAATTCTCCATATTTTGTAAATTGCCCACTGGGTGTGCATATGGAACGCTGGTGGGAATCACAGGTATAAACCTATTACACATATGTGGCTGCTGCACAGCGTCTTGTCTGTATTCGGACACTTGCAGGATCAATTTACATTTCAAATTCCATCCACCTACTCAACGTTCCAATACTGGAATGCCACCACAGCTCGTCCTTTGATTAATTTACCACCTGAAAGAAACAACCTGTTTATATTTTGTTTTACAGATTAGAAATCTAGGTCAATTATATTTGGCCCAGAACCTCCATAGAACAGTTTCCACACTTTTCAATCATCCATGAGTATCATTGTTAGCTCCTGCACTATCTCTGTTTGAGGTTCTAGAATCGTACATTCTAAAGAGATTTTCCGAACTTGTTTGTCTTGAGGGGGTGGGGGTATTTCTGTTCATATTACTGTGAAAGGAAAGTTTTTTAGGCCACTGATATTTCACCACACTGTTGCACGCATTTGAACCTTAGTGAATGACTTTTTCACTAACCAGGTAGCTGACAGTTAATGGCAGCTCTCTGCAGTATGAAACAATAAATGCACACTCACACTAATTGCCTTTACCGGGATGTTACCTTTTCCCCGGCAAGAAAGTCATTGTCATGCAAGCATTCATAATGAAGCAGAATCGAAAACTCAATTGAGGAGCGGAAACTGGGTGGTACTTTCATTTTGGAGGATAAAACGGTTGTATTGGTTTGGCACGTCAGCTGGGCTTGCCAGTAAACAATTGAGTTTTAATAATATCTGGAACTCAATTGAAGTTGATACATGTTTACAGGCCATAGACAATGTTCGTTCGTTCATTTATGCTCTTGAAACAGTAGGATGTTCGGTTATTATTTTATTTGAATATTTATTATTACTCATTTCAAAGGTATATGTGTATTAAGCATTCAAACTTCAAAATACTATTAATTAGTAAAGCAAACGACACCATTTCGCAGTATGTTGACATCTTTCCAACAACAAACATTACAATTACAAGGATCAGATATTGGGCCTGGAACTTTACAAGAGTTGGTCGTGACAATAGTAGCAAGTTTCAATGCTAAGTGCAAAGTACCCAAGACATTCCCACAATTCTGGAATTAACAAACAAACTCAAATCGTTTTTCATTTGGTTAATTTTTATTTCTTTCATTGTTAAATTTCTTCAGTATATGTTTAACAAATTGAAATTCATTCTGGTCAATCAAATCATTATCCAAGTATGTATTCTATAATTGTATTTAATTTAGACTGCCTTTACTCTGATATCATTATACTTCTGGTTTTAGCTCTTGCTTTTTATTAATAAGTTTAAGTTACAATCACACCTACACCACATGCCATTGCTACACCTTCCCATGTGAATCCGATAGGTGCTGTAACAATGCCTGCGATAGCTGCAATTCCAGCAGAGCCGATTGCTATACCACCTAATTCTGCGGTTGTTTCCAACTCACTAACACAGTAAACGTGTATAACAAAATTCGTTTTATTTTTTCAGTCGCTTTGTTAACTTCGTTAACAAGACCAAGTCTATCGGTTGGTTTTCAATCACCACCACCCTTATAATCCAGATTTTTAAATTTGATATATAATCCGGTTACCACCTCTTTGTCTATTACAATCCAAACATGCCAACCTAACATTTTCACGAACATGACTATTATTAATAATCAACAGAGAACTGATTTATATTCCCATAATATTACAATTACAACATTTTTTATTTGCTTAATGTTAAGATTTAGTATATCATCGATATATAACCTGGTTTTAGGATCAGTTTCATAACAGCCTCTTTTTAGCATTATTATTATATCGTTAATTTTTCTAGCGATGTATTCTCCATAGAAATAGAGGTTGGTTCTACAAAATCAGACTTTGGTGGTGTCATTCTACCTAATTGTGACATATACTCTACTCTTGAGACAGCTAGATAAATTAGATTAGACCATTGCAGAGCATCATCTATGATCCAAAATTGTTCGGTTGTTCGATACGGTAGTCAACACAAGACTAGAATGTACAATGATACCATATCCCAATCTAAAATGCCCTGTTTTTCTGCTTCAGATATTGCATTTAATTGGATTCGTACGATATCATTCAATACTAATATTACTACCTGGAATCTTTACATCGATATTTGTAATCTTGGTAAATATGTATATTCACGCGGATTGCGTTCCGTGGATGTGCTCCCCCCCCCCCCTCCTCACTACTGTCGGTAACCTCTACAATGACGTCACAATGGGTCTCTGTACAGTACCATATGTAATAATTATATCCTTCACATTATGAAACTTGTAATACCTACACTTATTCAAATGTAATGTTTGTCACAGTGACGACGTTCAGCACAAGAAAACCACACGTCCAACATTTCCTTGACTTGAACACCTCATACAGCGCATAATACGTAGTACATACTTATACTTAGGCTTTAAAAGATATGCCTTCTTCCTCATCAATTGGTTATAGAAATACGCGTAATTACATTTGGTTTATTAATTTAATTAAGATAAACCACACTTCGAATATTTACTTGCTTGTATCCGATTGTAATTAGGCGTACTGATTTCGCCCAAGCGCTACCAGTTCGTCCCAGGTACCTACCAGTTAGCCCCAATTACCTACCATTAGATCTCTCCCGTGTCTTGCTTGTGTCGACCCATTTTATATGTATATAACTTCATATCTCTCTTTATCTTATTTTATTCACAGGCTCAGGTTATTTTAATGTTTTTACCGAGTTTATATGCCGATTTTTAGGTAAAAGTTTGTATCTAAAACTGCCGAAGTCCCACAACATTATTCGCTGACTGGATGTACAAATATTCAATTCAATCATTTAATTAATATATGCATGCCTTTCCGCAAGTTTTACAGAAATTTTCATAACATACACTTTTGGGACGAACTGGTAGGTACTTGTGGCGAACTGGTAGGTACTTTGGGCGAATTGGCAGGAGGCGCACTTGTTGGGGCGAAATGGCAATGGGGCGAAACGCCCCTTTACCTGGGTCGTCGCTACTGCCATTTGTACTAATATTAGTATTCGACCGCTCAAGTTCTGCTAACATTCAGCTATTGAATGTACACTGGAGGTCCTTGATTGGCGCTCTTCAAATTGCATAATCATCAAAGACTTATTCGGAGACCAAACCGTTATAGGTGAAAATAGAATACATAAAATACCACAAAGACAAACTGTTCCGGAAAAAAGAAGTCGGGAGAAAATTTCATTTGATTATCACCGAGTCACGTCCACAAAACTTTACTAATTACGGCTAATTCTCAGCTATTTAGCAGCGTAAATAAGTCATTTACATGTT
>JAODAG010073593.1:0-12980 GCA_027574785.1 Orphnurgus asper | reverse complement strand
CTGGTATACATTACCCGCGGTACTGTCCTAAGGTCCATTAATCCAGCGGCGAGTCCCTGAATTGCAGGGTCATTGTCCAATAAATGTATGTACTCTGGTATACATTACCCGCGGTACTGTCCTAAGGTCCATTAATCCAGCGGCGAGTCCCTGAATTGCAGGGTCATTGTCTAATAAATGTATGTACTCTGATATACATTACCCGCGGTACTGTCCTAAGGTCCATTAAACCAGCGGCGAGTCCCTGAATTGCAGGGTCATAGTCTGATGAATCAGAGGAGTCCGTATCGTACTGGAGACCTTTGTATCTGTTTAATGGATTAAAACTGTCATCTGGCCTAGAGACGGAAAAGATGCATTCAATCATTAAGCAATTCAAGGTAACATAATTAGATCACCCCACACTGGTATTATAAAATAAGGATCATGTTGCTCATGTACAACTACAATAACATGGACATACTATAACCAAAATAAGGGTTATGTTGCTCATGTACAACTATGATATCATGGACCTGCTATAACAAAAATAAGGGTAATGTTGCTTGTGTGCAACTATGATATCGATGTACTATAACCAAGTTCCATATCATGGATGGGTCATGTACAACTATATGGACATGTAACCAAATACGGGTCATGTTGCTCGTGCACAACTATGATATTGACGTATTATCACCAAATAAGGGTCAAGATGGTCATGTACAAGTATGATATCATGGACGTACTATAACCAAAATAAGGGTAATACTAGGGTAATGTTGCTTGTGTACAGCTATGATATGGATGTACAATAACCAAAGGGTCAAGTTGCTCACGTACAACTACAATATGGACGGGTCATGTACAACTATATGGGACGTATTATAACCCAAATAAGGGTCATGTTGCTCGTGTACAACTGACATGAACGGACTGTAACTATATACTGTAAGGGTCAAGTTGCTCATGTACAACTACAATAACATGGATATACTATAACCAAATAAGGGTCAAGTTGCTAAGTACAACTGCGATATCATGGACGTATTATAACCAAAATAAGGGTCATGTTGCTCGTGTACAACTGACTTTATGATTCTTTTGAACTGACTACTGACGACTTAAAATTCCTTTGTTACGATACAAGTTACGCACACATGTACATCATAGATTTATTGAGCCATTGACAAGGAATCAAATAGGATTAATTTTAAGCACGCTTTAGAAACTGTTCTAAACTAATAGTTCCTGGAATCAGGCTGAACAAACAAAATTCACTGAGGATAAAGAGTCCTAATTAGGATGCAAACATTGAATGTAAAAGACATTTTTTGTCTTGAGTAATGTAATTACATTACGTTTCAATTTAAAAGGCACATTCCGGATGCAGAGGATGTGGTATCTATGTGAATTCCACACGGTTATTTGAACCTCCTATCTTAATATCTCTAGTCAAAAATAACAACCTCCAGTTTCTTGGAGGGCAGTATACAGTGTTAAAGAACAAATTATGACTTTTTTAATTAACATTTGATTTCCCCAAAAACAATTCATGCGATCATCTATATAAGATAATCCTAATAATAATACCTTTGTCTAGTGACAAGCTTTGTGATTTCGTTCTGTAAATTCTCCGAAAGTTCCTCAAAATCTTCAGTCTGTATAACCAGGGGATGATTCATAACGAAGTTAATAGATGCTTCCTGGAAAGATTCACCAAGAAAGGGTATTATCAATTTATAAAACATGTTTACCAAATTAATAGCAATTAGTGTCCAAGCTTTTAAACTGCAAAGTAAAACTGCCTCCCTGACATGGTTTCTTTCAAATACAAATAGCATACATCCGTCTCCTTTCTGATGCTGCATAGTATGGTGGAGGATCTCATCAGATTCGTCCATGTGGTATTCAGGCCTTGACATAAACACTCGCCAATGGCAACTAACATTTGGCTAATGGTGTCCAATAATTGGTCGTCACTATGGTCGTCATATTGGCGAGTGGCTTATTCATGACTCATAGTATTTTATTATCATTTTAATCCCTAACGTTCATTATTCTTAACTAATTAATACTTGGCCTAGCCTAGTTTTAAATCAACGATCGCTACTTACGCAACTGAACACTGATAAAATAGTACTGTAGTACTACTGTATTCTACACTGTAGGCATGCAGTTCAATATTACTGTTGGCTATGCTGTATGTACTCTTGTAACTATTTTATTAGCTTTGGCTGTATCCTATACACAAACACTATTATGATATGAATCAAGCTTAGAGGTAGAAATTCCCCGTTTGAATGTATTGCAAACACGTGGCATTCTAGAGAGAGAAAATACAGATATACAATGGCTGTTTTCGTCACACGTGGCGGAGTGATATTATTTTGGACGCATTAGAGAATAACAATAACCAATTACGGTTTTGCTTACCGATCAAGTGCTGTTTGTTTATCAGAACATTGCAATGTAGGAAGTATAGGCTACTGTATGATCATAACAGGCTAAGTGTGGGTGCATAGGGTATGTCTGTACACATGTTACTGGCGATACATCAATTTTATAGCGCGAAATGTCCTTAATTACCATAACTTCCGCTCCTAATTGCATGATTATTTGGACCCTACTTTGATCCTACTCTTCTTCATGCTCGGGGCAAAAGTAAATACAGGATTTAAGCCTACTCCCTGTTACCGTGCCTATATGGAATAAATACAAAACCCCGAAAAAAAAACATGCGGGGCTTTAACATTATTCAGCTAATTAGTTGAAACTATTTGCTACGTAATAATGAAGCGATGCTTGCCGCACAAATTATGCTTGAAATCTTTCTTAAAGATTAGCACAGAGTTTAGTTATTCAATCAGTAAAAGTAAGTTTGAATTACCTATAAATAATTGTACAGATTGCAAACACTACAGGAAGTAGTATGACTAAAAGTTACTAAGTATGACCAAAAGTTTTGGGTTCACTACTTGAAAAGTCCCCCCCCTACGAATTATTCCACATAATTGCGTCGAAGGTAACAATTATTAGTGGTGATCTGAACGCAGCCGATCAGTTATGACCGTTTACGTACATGGTTTACAATTTCGTTATCGGATTTCGGTCAGAACCGATATTACGGCCCAACACTTAAAAAGCCTAACGTTATCTGAGCCTAGCCTAACGTTATGCTGAACTGCTAACAGTAGCAGTTAGGCCTATGTGGGTACAGATACACTTGTCTGTTGTTGCCAATGTATAACATTGTACTAGGCTTAATAAATTGGCGAGTGAATTTTACAATTTGGCGAGTAGATTTTTAGTCATGCTTGTTTTTAAAATTTATGTCAAGGCCTGGTGGTATTGATTGTTAACATTTCATGTTTTCCCTCCTAGCGTTCCCATCATTTTGTGTGTATGCAGGTGATCCTCATATGTCCAATAAAAGGATCCTGGCTATGCTACAGACCAAAACACAATACTAGAATTATCATCAGAAATATGATTTTTGGACAAAACACAAGGCACACTGAAAAATTAAAGTGATACGATTGACTAGCTTCAGCTCAACCAGTACCCAAGGAAAGGAATTACTTTAATCCAGTTGAAGAACAAAAACAGTATGCAAGCATGTAAGAATGTAAGGATCTGGTTGAGAGCTGTTGTAAGAATGTGGGACTAGATACTTGGCGAAACAAAAAGAAAGGGAAATTATACAAAATGAAACGGCAAATTAATATTTTTCAGCATACCCTTAAAGTAGAAGCATGGAACTGGTCTGCGACACTGAGTAAGAACAGCACAGACTCCTCGTCTAACCTCGATTTCAAAGAACCTTCGCACATTTGCTTGAGGTTATCCATCTGGAAGCAGATGAGAGCAATGCATTCAAATAATGTCATATCGTAACTTTTCTATGTTCCGTTGTGATTCCTGGTATCGTAAGTTTTCCATTAACCCTGTTCCCATTGTGATTACTGGTTTTTGTAAGTTTTCCATTAACCCTATGTTTCCATTGTGATTACTGGTTTTTGTAAGTTTTCCATTAACCCTATGTTCCCATTGTGATTTTGCATAGCAGTGGATGTAGCCATCATTTATTGGGTCGTCCAAAGAGAACTACGTGAGACTCTTCTGACGGAATAGCATCGGATAATCCCAGTATCATCAGCGTGTTGTATTTACGAGACCCTGTTTACAAGAGAATGCCGTCGTTGACAGACAGGATCAATTTGCCAAACAGGCTAGTGCCTGGAACAATACAATTGTAACTGCAGTTGTAAAGCAATTAATCAATTCGCCTGGGCTGGGAGTAAGAACCAGAGTCAGAAAGAGTTGGAAGAAAAGTTATAACGTAAATCACTTAGAGAAACGAATAGATCACACACTGTACATTCATGTAGCAATCACTTTTTTTATTGTCTGAAATGTGTAAAATTTGTAAATAGTTTCATGTATAAAGGTAATGAACAAATCTCTGCAAATACGTTGTGTGAAGGCTAACTCTGTCGGTGTTGAATCTTGTGCGTACCTTTGCTGGTGCTGAATTAATTTCGAAAAATCTTGGAACTCTAATATCAAAGTGTGAAATTACAGCAAATAATTTATATCCTGAAAAGTGAAGAACATCAAAGTAGAAGAGTTTTATTTGCTCTTTGACATTTGGGAATTCAAAACTATTGAAATTTAATTAAAATATATTAATATATACTGATGCATACATAAAAAACAATATAACTATGTATGCGTCAGTATATTTATTGATATAAATAACAATATCACTATGACTGAGAAGTACAGGAACCTTCAATGGTCATGGAGAACAATAAACATTTGACAATACACAGACAGTATAATAATCGACAAAATTCTGTCCTGTGTTTTCGATTTCTAGGTTCATTGAACCATACATACCCCTAATATCATGTTTTTTATTATTTTAATCCCTGTTTCCAACTCGTACTTCCACTATAATGACTACTGCTAGGCTATGCAATAGCCTACTGTTGGTTATAGGACTAAGAGTAATATGGGCTATAGACTAGGACTAACCATTTCAGTAATTCCTAACTTGCCAAGAGTTGATTCTGAGTATGAATTGAAATCATATTTCTCTAGTACCACCAACACTATCTCAATCAGCCATTACTCCAGATATTATAAAATATAGTAGTATATAGCATGATCGATATCAAATATCACAGAATTCTGTCGTCTGATGGTTTCTGATGTATATTGGGTACAATGCAAACAGATGTTGAACAGATCGTTTCTCTGGGAGGGATAAATCCCCTGGAGCTTCATGACCCTTCTTAGGTTTTCTCTGTGCAACTTATTTTAAATATCGGTGGCTTATGCAAGACATTGTACCCTAAATATTAACTAACATTGCAAAATTTAATAAAAGTACTAAACGTTGCATCAAAGTCGTAGAGACTCTATTATAGGTGACTTTTCATTGTTGAATAATAGTCATGTAGAGTGACGACAATAAATTATTAACGAAAACGATAAAACAGTTTTTGACAACAAACCTTATCCCAGCCCAATGCCCAGTTTGGACGAGGTACAACTACTTCTGTGCAATATGAGGTAATAAGTGGGGATGAGGTACAATTAACGATTACACATTAATCTGACCTCGTATCTATCACTGATGGCCATCATGTCTGCAACCTGCTCTATAGTCATACTGTTGTTGTCTAGCTGGCCACAGTACAGATACCTCACAAACTGTACAAAGAGGTCCGGATCGGTGTCATGAACTTCAATTTTTCTGTGATGAGGAAGAATTTTTTTTTTTACAGAGAAAAAAGAAGAAAAAAGTGTTATTAGTGCAGAATCCAACCAACAGCAACAGATGTTTTTTTTGTCCTAGGCATAACTGTAATTTACCTATGAAACATCACAATGATTGTCAGAGGTTTATTGTGGATAAGTTATTTTCTTTGAATATGTATGACTTGACTGTCTGCATTTACCTGTCTTTGTATTAGTTCGATCAGCTAACCTTATTATACGTAGCTGGAATAGCTTACTTTGTTGAGTTACATAACACTCCTGGGATGTGTTGGGCGTTGTATTGTGTGATCGACAGTTGCACTAAGACCTTGCAACGGTGCGGGGGATGGGAGTTTAAGTCGTCGTATAGTAGTTTTATCAGGTTTCCTGTCATTGAAGACCGGATTTAGCCGCTGAGGGCTATACAATGAAGTATTGTTATGGTCGGACTACGTTAACTCTCCTGAAACTTCTGTGCTTCCCTAACCGAGATGGCGTCATTTATGGTTGTACTAGTGACAGAAGTTTGTAAGAACACTCAAATTTTTCTTGTTTTTTTTTATACTTAAGGGTAGCACTTAAGAATTCAGTGTAGCAGTTGCTGTATATAAAATGAGCTAAACTTATGTAAAAAAATTGCGATTTGTATCTGATTAATTTTTTTGGACATGTATAAGTCTATTTTCCATGTGTTTATTAAAATTAAATGTTCGAGAGTGGAACGTAACAGGCGACGAAGCCAGTGGTTTACTATGAATGGTGCTGTTTTAATTAATTTTCCTTATCCCGGCTGCGAGAAAAATTTGTGTCGTGATAACTATTTATGTTTTATTATTATATAGTATCCGGTCTTGATCCTATATTAGAGGTTCGTTTATGCAATTATTGTCATTTACAGACCTGGCTGGATGACCTACCTTGGACATATCTACCCTTTTATCAGTCGTCTGAAATATCAATGATGGAAGCCTAATTTGGAGCAATTTTACGTCAATATTAATACGGTTGATGATTCCTTCTACGACGTATAGACCGTCTCCGTGGAAGGGACAAGTAGACGTCACAACATTATAACTTTTTTCTATGCACTGTACGAACAGGAAAGTACAGTTATTACTAACTGAACAAAATGGCGTTTCTGTCCTCATAGGGGTTGGTAAATGGTGCGGATTATTAATAATCATTCGATTGTCGTGTGAAATAAAGACTGTCAAAAATGACCTGTGACAATGATACTGTTTCAAAATTTATCATGTAGACATACCTGTGTAAATAGCATACTAACAGCTACATAGCCTACCTCTAATCTTCAACTAAGTGCCACGTCAGCAGGACATGAAACAATTCCAGGTCAATCAACAGCTTAACTATGAAGTCACCCAGACCTTGAATACGAGGCTCCTGGCCGTAGATAAATGTAGTGATATTTAGAAAGAGCTAAATGTGCCTAATTCCCAAATTGTTAAGCATCATTTGCAAAATTCACTACTCTTTGCTTCTCATTTAAGCTTCAAACTAGTAATAGCTGGCATGGGATTGCCTTCTTGAAATTGAACAACACATTTATTCAACAATAGCTGTCCATAGTAGCTCCTAATGCTAGACCAGGGAGCTGCCACTTAGACTGACCATACTATAAATTCTCTTCCAATAATAATCACGAAACTGACACAAACATGGTTAGGTCAGCTGATACTGCATAGACTGCAGTTACTTGTGTAAGCCGGACTACTTTCATTTGGTATGTGGGCTATTTATCCCCTGGCACAGTTTGCAAAGTGTTTAATGTTCTGGAAGTATGTGTTTGACAACCGCTTGGCAGCCGGGAATTGATGCTACAAACAGACTTGGACCAATTGGAGAAGAGGAAGAGATTTCATCATATTGACATTCGACTGCTGCTGACCAGCGTAGCTACATCCCTGATACCCCTGATACCCCAGGGGGCCAATTTTATTTCGTTCTTTCCTTCTTTCCTCATCAAACTTTCTTGAAAACTAGCTCGCACTTTCAAGCAGAATAAAATGGTTAAAATCTTCTCCAAATGCCTAATTGTGAAATTTGCATCCTAATTTGTCCTATACTTCAAACATTGCAATTGTCATTTGGAGCATCCACACACCTCTACTCTTAGATTTTAAAATCAAGACTAACTATGTGTTCTCTTGAAGGGATGCACTCATAGTTTTGTAATTTCATCACCTGTGCCAGACTGCAGTTGCTAATATTGCAACAATATGTTAGTTGCAACCCTCTAAAGGGGTGCACCAATGGTTACTGTATATACATGTGTGTTGTAGTTGTAGTGTACACAAAACTAAATTATTTCATTTGACACTCCTTAGATGGGGAATTGGAAAGACCATTCATTGGCAGATTTGGACAGAACTTATGATGCACATAACTCAATATACAACACATAGTGTAGTATATTGAGTCTAAGACACATATCTCACAAGTCATTAAGACTAGCCATTGTGTGCCTTGCATCATCAATTTCTTGATTCAACCAAGATGCAGCTCTTCTGGGAGGCTGCATTGATTGACAGGTATATAAAGCCTAAGAGCTCTAATGACTTACTTGTCAATAGACTCCCTCATGCCACTCATCAAGGCTCTCCTGAACCAGTCACACCTCCCAGCAACTATTGCACGATGTGCTTTCAGCACTCTGACTTCTTCTATCCTCTCACTACCCTGTGTCTCCACAGGTGTGCCCTGAGTGTGGTCAACGATAACATCGGAAGGTTCTTCTGTGAAACATTAAGAGAAGATGATGACAGTGTACAGTATGGAGTCAGGAAGTACAGAGTCGGTAAGTATTGAGGGAGTAAATGTTGAGTCAGTAAGTATTGAGGGAGTAAATATTGAGTCAGTAAGTACAGAGTCAGTAAGTATTGAGGGAGTAAATGTTGAGTTCGAAAATATTGAGTTCGAAACTATTGTATTAGAAAATATTGAGTTAGAAAGTATTGAGTCGGTAAGTACCAAGTCAGAAAGTATTGAGTCAGTAAGTATTGAGGCAGAAAGTTTTGAGTCAGTAAGTAGGCTATTGAGGGAGTAAATAATGAGTCAGAAAGTATTGAGTCAGTAAGTATTGAGTCAGTAAGTATTGAGTCAGTAAGTATAGAGTCAGTAAGTATAGAGTCAGTAAGTATAGAGTCAGTAAATATTGAGTCAGTAAGAATTGAGGCAGAAAGTATTGCGTCGGTAAGTATTGAGTCGGTAAGTATTGAGTCGGTAAGTATTGAGTCGGTAAGTATTGAGGGAGAAAGTATTGAGGCAGTAAATAATGAGTCAGTACATATTGAGGAAATAAGTATTGAGTCAGAAAGTATAGAGTTAGTAAGCATAGAGTCAATAAGTATAGTGAGTAAGTATTGAGGGAGTAAGTATTGAGGGAGTATATATTGAGGCAGTAAGTATAGAGTCAGTAAGAATTGAGTCGGAATGTATTGAGTCAAAAAGAATTGAGTCGGAAAGTATTGAGTCAGTAAGAATTGAATTGGAAAGTATTGAGTCAGTAAGTATAGAGTCAAAACTTATTGAGTTAGTAAGAATTGAGGCAGGAAGTACTGAGTCGGTAAGTATTGAGTCGGTAAGTCTTGAGGGAGAAAGTATTGAGGCAGTAAATACTGAGTCAGTACATATTGAGGAAATAAGTATTGAGTCAGAAAGTATAGAGTCAATAAGTATAGAGTGAGTAAGTATAGAGTGAGTAAGTATTGAGAGAGTAAGTATTGAGAGAGTAAATATTGAGGCAGTAAGTATAGAGTCAGAAAGAATTGAATTGGAAAGTATTGAGTCAGTAAGTATAGAGTCAAAACTTATTGAGTTAGTAAGTATTAAGTCAGTAAGGGGTTGTTTCAAGATAAGACATGCAATGTAAACATAATCATTCACCTATACATTTTGGTACAGAAGGTAAGCTGTGCAGTTGGATCATTTTCGGGGAAAATTCTTTCCTAATTTTAAGCAAACTATAAACATGGAGTAGAATTTTATTTCATGCATATTAATTATGTGCAGCTTTCAGCGATTTTAAATTTAATTATTTCAGTCAATACCCATCTAAAGTGATATTTGTTATGAAATTTCCGCATTGTTTAAAAATGGGAGCATTGTAATATCCTTTTTACTTTTATAAATGACCAGCTAGAGTTAGAGACATGAATACTGATTATCTTACACTGATTTATCTAAATCTTACACAGAAATTTCTTCATTTACTACCATAGATGATCAGCTACAGTAGGAGTCATGGAAACTGATTGAAGTCATTTACACAGAATAATACACAACTAAAATCAAGGACTAAATCAAAGAGGATTCAGAGTTTATTGTGGACCTGCGTCATCATCTAGAAAACCCTGATCCCCAACCTTACATTACTAACTTCATCATTTGCAGTGTTTAGTAAATGATGAATTTTCAACAGAGGTCAGGGAAAGGTCGGGCCAAAATTGTAAACTACTAGCTAATTTTGAATACCGAAGTGACGATCACCATCAAAATCTTCTTTGACTTGATATATTTAAGACGTTTGCTGTTCATGTTGCAATGAAAGCACCAGCGAGAATCGGAGCAGAGCAGGATTGAGTTCAGGTAAATTGAAGACTAAGGATACTACGACCATTCAGCAAGGTTCTCCTGCACAAAATTCACTTATGAAGATGTTACGTTACATGAGGCTAGTACAGGGATGCTAACAGTATTAATGCTTGCCATCTGTCAAGATGACTTTCTCACTGCTTGATGATTCCTTCTTTTCCTTGAGTAATTTTCTACTGATGTACATCACTGTACTGTGTGTACATGCACTGTACCTTTAATAGTGTGATAAAGTGTGCTGTTGGGGTCACTATTAGTGTTCAAGCTTGCACAATACTCAACGGTAATGTATAATCCACTTTGCATGTGTCTCATTGGCTATCTTCGATATGCTCATGAATTACTTCTGGTTTCTTTGCAAAATTACTCACTACTTAGTGTATATATTGGCATTTACTATTATTACTTTTCAGAGACAATATTTGACACAACCCTGTACTTTAACAGTAAGGATTGATATGAACTGGAAGACCTAGCTGAGGGCAAATATGTAGGAACAACCGGCTAGGAACCACCGGCTAGGAACAACCGGCTAGGAACCACCGGCTAGGAACAACCGGCTAGGTAACACCGGCTAGGAACAACTGGCTAGGAACAACCGGCTAGGAACAAACGGCTAGGAACCACTGGCTAGGACCGTGAACATGCTTTTTGTTTGTTTTCTAATTGGTAATTGGATTCCTGCCTAGATTTATCCAATTCTCTCTTGTTAGTCATATTGGTTACTTGGCCACTCTCTGCACCATGCACTGGCATCAAAGAATTAAGTGTTTTAATCTACCATCAAACGTCAGAAGAGGTCACAAAACATCTTCACCTTTTTTTTCTCTCTATCTCTAAATTGTCATGTTGGTGATAATCCACTGAAGATAAGCTAGGAAAATTACACAGGGTGCATGCAACATCAGCCGAATGTGTTTTCCAAACTTGAGGCAAAGTTTGTGTGCGGCACTACAGTGATTTTTGTAAGCAAAATAGAATTAGAACTGATGGAGACTGACCTTTGACCTGAATAATTTCAAACACCATGTCTGTGTCATCTCCAGAATCAAACAGGTCTGCAAGCACCTTGGCTAACCTGCTCTCCCCTGGGGTTGGGGGTGTCATCAACGACTCCACCCCAGAATACTATACAGAGAAGACAAATGATAAATGATGATCAAAGAGTACCCTTCATGTATTTCACTTTATAACCAGTAAATGTTTAGTGGTTATGTCACAATTATGGGGATATTCATGTTATCATATAATGAAGATTTGACATTGCTAACATGACTAGACCATGTATGAAGCATATACAGTTGTCAAGATATTGACATTATAACAATTTTACATTAAGCTCAAACCAACTGGGATCATCTACTCCCTATTGAGTCCAAACCAACAGGGATCATCTACTCCCTATTGAGTCCAAACTAACAGGGATCATCTACTCCCTATTGAGCCCAAGCCAACAGGGATCATCTACTCCCTATTGAGTCCAAACTAACAGGGATCATCTACTAACTATTGAGTCCAAACTAACAGGGATCATCTACTCCCTATTGAGTCCAAACTAACAGGGATCATCTACTCCCTATTGAGCCCAAGCCAACAGGGATCATCTACTCCCTATTGAGTCCAAACCAACAGGGATCATCTACTCCCTATTGAGACCAAACTAACAGGGATCATCTACTCCCTATTGAGACCAAACTAACAGGGATCATCTACTCCCTATTGAGCCCAAGCCAACAGGGATCATCTACTCCCTATTGAGTCCAAACCAACAGGGATCATCTACTCCCTATTGCCAACATGTATGCCAAGTCTGGTACCTGCTGTGAACACCCTCTTCTTCAGTTATCATGTTAATAGCAGGATAATATGCAGTATTTTGCTCACCTTAAGGCCTACATTGCTAACTCTCTCTTTCTCTTCATGAGAGGCGGCGGCCCCTTGGCTGGACCCAGACGGTCTTGCTAGAAGACCCAATGTTGAGGCAGTCTGAGTGAAGTCCTCTCGATGGACAAGGTCACAGCACTTTTGAACTGTCGGTTGGAGATAGGCTTTATTAGTAGAGGCCTTCTGGAGTCCCCATGCCTAAAAGAAAACCACAGAACATGGTTAAACTTACAATTCTACATCCCATGGAATGTTAAATGATCGTGATTATATATAACCAGCAGTCATTCCCTGTGAAAGGAATTTACAGCTTGTGTATATGGTGATATTATTTCAAGAATAAACTGTTTAAGACCATTACTATTCAAATAATAATTAAGATATAAGGAATGTTTGGCATTTTAATGAGTTAATGATTTAACTTTTGAAAAGATAGATAGGATATCATACCAGCATTATACTGGTTCATCTAAGATTCAATAACCTCATCACACCGAGGTCTGCATCCCAGAAGATGATACCAACCATTCAGCACCAACTAGAACAAGTGTTATCCTGACATGTACACGCATCACTCTAGCTGTGCATACATGGGCAATGCAAGCAATGATGTATGCCCCCTAACCCAATGAGTGTACAGAATGGTTACTTCATGTTTGCAATCACTGGAGGGTATAGTAGCCAGGGAAGGGTACAGTATGGTTACTTCAAGGAAATCACTGGAGGGTATAGTAGCC
>JAODAG010073484.1:0-16392 GCA_027574785.1 Orphnurgus asper | reverse complement strand
TGACCATTGAGTGTTCATGTTGCAATCAAATAAAAAGGGAGAGATCATGTTAAACCGTGAAACCTACACAAAGAGAGACAAAATTAGAGTTTAACATTATTTGAAATTCATACGGCAATTTTATTATTTTTTGGACACGTTAGCTTCATTTGTCGTCTTCTTGTTTTCCAGGCACTCCTTAACCGTTGTCACAAGAGAAGCAATTCACACAGTGGTTCCCATCGAGTAAGTTCTATTTTACTCCTCTATATAATGATATTTTCTATTAAGCGGTGACTGATTTTGACATTTGATCAAAGTGAAACTGAAACATATTTACACGATTTACACTATTATAATAGTTATGTAAATATTCAAGGAATCAGATTTTATATATGAAATATTCACAGTCCATCATAATGTTGCGTAATACGAGTATTGTAAGTTTCAAGACACAAAATACCCTGGGCCACGTATTTGGTACAATTCGCCATCGTTTTTATTCATTTCGTTTTTATATATTATTTTTGTGCAAACAAAACCTCACAATGAGAAACAGAATAGTGCCTTCTGCTGAAGATCATTGCATAATTAAACGGTATTTTTGATCGCAATTTTTAATGTATAGTTCTGTTAAAGTTAATATTCAAAGTTTGACTCCGGGGAGGAGAGACAGTAGCCTAAAGCCCCGTGAAATTCGACGATCATTCTTGCACTGTTTATGTGTTACTTATGTTAATGAGATTTACTTTTACAGAATATCATTATACCATTGAATTATTTTCCCCAGCCTCACGTTTTTACTCTGCTCACTTCCATCACAGACTACCCCTTTTCACATCCCACGTGTCCATTACTTCCACATCCCCCCGCCCTACCCACCATCCAACACCGTCTCCTCATTTCCTATCCCTCTGCCTTATTCTCTTCATTCTCCTCTCGTTGATCATTTTCTCCCAGTGATTTCCTCAACAATTCTCCATCTCAGATGATTATGTATATATAGCTCATGGTAACTCCTCACTGTTGACCTACGACATTTCAAAAACTGCATATCCCCCTCCCTTTCTCTCTGATCGACAGAACGAGTTTGACTTCCGTTATCTACGATGTAGTCGAGACGAACAACTTAAGTTCCGAGTTCCGGGAGAAAGCATTGGGCCTCTAGTAGTACTAAACGTAAGTTTGCAATTTGAAGAAGAAAAAAAACTAGTTTGAGTTCAAGAGCTTGGTATTGTATGCAATAAATTATAATATATTCATGTAACATTTGTACCTTACCACTCTTGTAAGACTAAATAAACTAAATTTAGAATGCGATTTGGCAGGCTGCTGGTGAGTGGCCCTGCGGCTATCGGGTGGGTTAGTAGTTGGTGGGTTGGTGGGTGGTGGGTGGGGGGTGACGGTGAATAATAGAAAGAAAGAAAAATGGAGAAAACAATATGCAGACTATGATCCAGTCAACTGTTATTGTTTTACATGGGGTAAAATTTAGTGGTGCCCCAAAATGTCCTGAGTGCACATGACTCGGCACATTTTCATATGTGTATCAACAGAGGGCGTCTTTAACTTGTTGATCCTCAATGTACCTATGCTACGTCTATAAGGTTAAGCTATCTTGCACAGGTTTTGATATCAAGTTTAAACTGATAAGAAATAATATAGAATTATGTCGTAGTTTTAAAGACCGTATATCGGGCAATTTTCGGGGGGAGGCTTACGATTAAGTCAATGCGCATGTGCAGGTTATAATTTGCGCAGGCAAATTGTAAAAGTATGATAATTAAAATTAAAACATACTATTAATATTAACATTAATAAATTAAAGAGAAATCAAAAGTATGCTACCCTTTTATAATTTTTTCATTCATACTAAATTTCTTTATTTCGATTTTCCTTCTAATTCTTATCACAGACAATGGTGAAGCACAACCGTATTAATCTTCTTTCACATGCTGTTTGCGTCAATTACCTGCACATGAAATGGTAGGTACATCCAACATGGTTTAATGGTATGTGGGGATTTCACCCACAACACCTCAAGACGAATCAGACCTTGGAAACAAGTTTGTTTCGTTCGTCAGAAAAAAAGGTCCAAATAAGTTTAAGGAAAAAATGTAAAAGAAAAAATGCACCGGAACATGTGGTTACGGGACCATGCTTTATCCCCATTTTTTCACCCCATCCCTTCCCCTTCTCAACTTTCCACCACAAATTAAATATCAAGTCAACTACACTGATACATACCTTAAGTTCATTCACACTTCTAGATGCTACAACTTTTTATATCATTGTGTAAGTAAATTGTGTTTCTCGCTCAATTAATTTCTGGAGGTTTATGACTTATATTTGAACTGAGAGTGTGTTTCATGTTACGAACTGTCCGTAGAGATAATAACATCCTCCAATCATTCCGAAAGGTCAAATCAGTTTTTCAGACAGAAACCATGTGTTGACAACATTCTAATAAACAGGAAATCAAATACTTCCCCACATCATCCTTGATCACTGACCCCGTAACTTTACAGATACTAATTGTAAAGCTATAGTTACAAGGAAGTACATGGTTACCCTATTTAACATTGCACACTTCACTCTTTGGGAACAAATAATCTTGCGTCGCCATGTCGAAAATCATGGAGAGCGGACAACAAAGTAAATCAGCAAACGAGAATGAAAGAATATACATCATCAGAATTAGAAACAGGACCCTTGACACGCAATTGTGTCACCCGATGTAGGATCATGATGAAGGTTAACAGTGTTTTTCACCGTTTGTTTAAAGACCTAACATAATTATGAAAACAGCCTTATGCAAGGCTACTTTTGCTTTCAATCACAAGCTTATCACTGGAGATCCAACGCATAATCTAACTTTCCATTCAAAATTCACAAATCAGCAATAGTCTTAGAACTTAGATGAACGATACAGTCAACAAAACTTACACTTCATTTTTTAAAACAAGATAGATATATATCAAAGGTATGGCTTACCGTAATATGTGGAGGAGTACATTTTGCAGTGCTGTTGAGTGCTGTTCCATGGTGTTAGTCCAAGTATGATTCCATGATTCCAATGGTTTTGCATTGAACAGTATTATAGTAATGTTGTTGTAATAATGAATAGGCAAGTTGATCTCACTTCCATCGGTCTTTGACAACATGGTCGACGATCAAGGTACACTCACGTCCGTCGGACGGGAACGTTAACTGGGGTACCGGGATCAGGAAGGGTAATTAGAAAGCTACATGATCGAAAAGAGAAATTCTAAATATTGGTTCTTAATAAAGAAGGTATTTATCGACGACCAACACGGATAAGGGTCTCTATATTGGGCTAAGATGCGTCAAAACCGAATCTGATTGAAATTTCCCATAATAACTACATCCCTACTTGATTCTTTGACCATTCCAAACAAAAGCAAATCATTTGGTAACTACAACTACAACAACTAAGCCAGAATTACTAGGACCATTGTTGTTGAGCATCTCACTCAAAAAGGACTTTGTGTAACTTACTTGAAGATCATACATGTCAATGCTATTCAAATTTGGTATTCAACAAGGCTCCACACCACCAATACCATGTCTTGCCTATTCACCACATGTTTATTAACCAGGATAATGTGACTCGCATTATATCCGGTTTAGAGTCTTCCACAAATCACACAATTCATTATTCTCTCAGCCATGGTATTAGTTTGAACTCGTCTTAACAACCGCGGTATTCAATATCATACCGAACTAAATTATCCTCCAGCCCCTGACAAATGTGAACCATCCCGAGCATATCAGTCCATCTCTTATTACTGAAAACACGACCGACCAAATAGCTACCTCCGTCCATAAGACATGGCATTCTTAAATTAACGCACAACGATCTAAACCTACGATTATTCCTAATTTGTCTTTATATTCTGTGATCATAAATAATATGCTATTCTTATTCCCACCTCTTCTCCTGGATTGAGTATTAAACCTGCACATTTGCATTTCCATGTCAGGTAGGGCGTAAATAAATCGGTGCCTTTGTGCAACCTTCCCCCTCCCCCGCCCCACTCACTTGGTAATCAATCCGGTCTTTGAACAGCTAGTTCACTGGGTTTCTTTTTTATTTAGGCATTCGTATGGGCGACTTGTGCACGTGACGACGATGGGTGTTTACCTGTTGTTTGTTGCCTCTCTGACCGCTTTTATATGGCTTGTTGACCCCCATCCACTACTCACCGCCATTCAGCATACCAACCAAACCACCACCCCGGGGGATGGGTTACCTATTACGACTCATCCTCCAGACATCTCTCTCTTTCATTTACAACTTTCAGAGGTAAGCAAACGTCAATTGTTGCCCAAATTACAATTCTCTAAACTTCTCTAATCTTCTCTTCTACCGAAAATTCCGTATCATCCTACTATCACGCTGGAAGGACATTGTATGTGAACTAATACCTAATTAGGAGAATTGGTGAAAAATAAAAACAGTTAATTAATGAAATAACTGCTTCAGTTCGTTACTGACATGACCACAAGGTATCGAACCAGTGAAGGTGACAGTATAAACTCTATAACAGTATTATTAGTAGCCTGTCATCGGAGAAATGATATGTGGTGGAATAATTAATTCAATTGTTTGCAACTGATGCTATAGAAAGTAATAATTAGTCACATGGTTCACATTTTAGCCATTTTTGCTAACTACATAAAGCGTTTCTAGTATTGATTACACAAATGTTATGTGCCGCTACGACGAGAATGAAATTTACTCACTAACCATATCGTTTTTCAGTCAATAAAAGTTGTGTAATCGAAAACTCTATGTCCGAGATGGAGATCGAGACATTGGGCTTCAAACTCGAGACGAGACCTCGAGTCATCGTATATAAACACCAGAAACGTATACAATCTCATTGATTGATATACTTGGTAATACGTACAGTAACTACTGGGACAAACGGTAACACGTGTTATTTATTCGTGATACGATCGCATCATTTTGGAAGATCAATATACCAGTTATATATAAATAAACGATATATAATATAAACGATTTCAGTGGTATATAAACCAAGAATAGTGAGGGATATATATAAATTTGAGTGATGATAGTTAACGGCATAAATATCCAATTACAATATAAGGAAATATTTAATACATGTTTAACAATGCTATAAGAGAATAGTAACATAATTTAAATATTTAATATTTTCAAATTCCATTGAACATATTTCAACATCAAATAAATTTTTGAACTTTGAAGGTTTTTGTGGTTTTGAAAAATTAATTTTAATTTTTAATTCAGTAATTCAAGTATAATTGTGAACTGACTTTACGGCAGCTGATTTTGTTTATTTCCAGTTTACAGAATTTCAGATATTTATCGTCTGGTTCATCACCGTCTTCTCAATCTTTAATATCTTGAAAGAAGTTGTCCAATTGATGCACCAGGTAATTTCCCATATTATACTACTTGTTTTTTCCTTATTTTGGATATCCCAATTCATGGTAACAAAGAAAGCCATGACACCAATATATATAGGTTTTATGGTAAATTGAAAGACTAATTTAATATAACCTCATATCTTCATGTTGCTAATTGGATCAATCAATTGTGTAACAGATCTCAACACTATTAAAGACAAGGTTGACGATATGAGTACCGGTACTTAGTGGTCAGCATAATTGCTTTTCAAAATGAAAGGCAGTTATGCACCGTTCCTCCCAACTGCAACTAAAAAATATTTTGCCAAGTCAAGGGCATGTAGACTACAATATTCTTCTACTCCTTTTTCGAGCCATTACATGCGATGTCCTCCAGCGAAGAGTGACAAACGGACCTCTAGAGCTAACTCTTCCAACTTGGTGTCCCAGTGTCTCGCACAAGAACAGTTGGTGATCCAACACGATAGACTCACTTGGACAGTTAATTAATAGTGTTATCAAATCTGTTTTTGACTCCCTTTTGCATGTTTATAATTATTATAATTATTATTATGATTATTATTATTATGACATTCCGTTTTAAGGCATCACTGTTTTCATTTTCTTGATATGAACAGAAGACTTGAAGCAAGTATAAGCTGACATCACAGGGCGACTAGTAGTTATATAATTTACTGCCTTTCCTTATAGTCTACGTAGTCTATCATTGTGGTTCTCTATCAGGTTCTCTATCAGGTTCTATGTCAGGTACTCTATCAACTTATCTATCAGGTTTTTCTAGCAGGTTCTCTATTAGGCTCTCTATTAGGCTCTCTATCAGGTTTTCCTATCGGGTTTTCTTTCATGTTTTCTAGCAGGTTATCTATCAGGTTCCCTATCAGGCTCTCTATCATGTTCTCTATCAGGTTCTATGTCAGGTACTCTTATCAAGTTTTCTATCATGCTTTTCTATCAGATTCTCTATTATGCTCTCTATCAGGCTCTCTATCAGGTTCTGCTATCAGGTTCTGCTGCAGGCTTGCTTTCATGTTTCATATCAGGTTATCTAGCAGGCCTCCATAATCAGGCTTTCCATCAAGTTCTCTATCAGGTTCTATGTCAGGTACTCTATCAAGTTTTCTACCAGGTTCTCTATTAGGCTCTCTATCAGGTTTTCCTATCGCGTTTTCTTTCATGTTTTCTATCAGGTTATCTATCATGCTCCCTATCAGGCTCTTTTTCAGGTTCTCTATCAGGTACTTAGAGTAATTTGACTATAAACAGTGTACCCTGTCGAACGGTGTGTTTCTTCTTCACGTGTATATATGGCGGTTACATACTTTAACTTGTCATTTTCTTTTTCTTTATTACAGAGGCAAAAATATCTTACTGAATTTACAAATATTTTTGAATGGCTATTATACATCACCTCCCTCCTGTTCGTGGGGCCGTGTCTTCTGGAACTAGCCTTTGCCTTTCAATGGCCCTGTGGTGCTGTTTCGATATTCCTCGCATGGTTCAATTTTCTGCTCTACTTACAAAGGTGGGCGATTTTGTTTTCTTATTTAATCCATTATTATCCGAAAATTGTTAGGAAAGGCGTTCAGTTTTCATAAATACAGTGAAATATTCACTCGACCAAAACTCAAAATAGCGCCACCCCCCCCTCTCCGCTCTTGGAATGAATTATTACGTAACATATGAGGAAAATATCCTTTGAATTATGTGCCTATGTGACCTCCGATTTCAGTCAAAATCAGCGGGTCACCTCTGACAACTAAAGAATATTAACTACCCACCATAGTATTTGCACAAGATAATCACCCAAATGGTAAATATATGATGAGAGTTAGGAATTATGCATCTTATTTATATAATTCTATCAACGATTGCAATACCAGTGGTTATAATCTACCTGCTTGTTCAAGTCGTTTATAACAAACTTTGATTGAAATGCGAATTATTATCCACCATCTTCTCGTTAAAGTCGTGTACAGTCAAGTATTTAGCCGATGTTAAACACACGGAGAACGAATAAGTATCAGATTATTTTATCTTGATCAGAAACATTCCTTGAGTGAGAATACATTCCTTAACTGAGCACACATTCATTAACTGAGCGTACATTCATCAACTGAGTATATATTCTTGCCTTTCTATTGTTTTCTTCTTTTAATTGTTTCTATCAGATTCGACATCTTTGGAATCTACGTTGTTATGTTTCTGGAGATTCTAAGAACGCTCTGCCAAGTCCTACTCGTCTTCTCCATCATCTTTATTGCATTCGCTCTTACCTTCCACATCTTACTGCCTCATGAAGTAAGTAGTCTCAAATATAGACATCCACGTACATCGTTTTGCAATACACTTTCTCGTGAGGTAAATCTTTGGATATAAACTGCGATTGTTTTTAACGTACCTTAATTTACACATTTTCTTCCATGTGAGCAGATTTGAGTAGAATGTAACAAGTAATCTTTACTATTTTCATGTAGGGCCATAGAAAGGGAATTCTTTTGCGAGTGAAATAACAAAACATACGGTACATACGACCGTACGTGCCATCTTTTGAATGAGGATACATAAGGATATGAAATGAATTTCCTCTCCCGTTTGATTACAAAAATAATATTTGAGTCACCTATGTGACTTAGATATCTCTTTCCGATTTGGTAAAAAAGAAAACAAAATGAATTTTTAGTCACCCTACAAGAAAAGGGATTCAGTATTTCCTTGGCTATATTCACCATTACATTTTGGGTGTGTGACCTCCCCCACCCCACAAAAATAATAAATACCTTTCATAATGGGATGGAAACCATTCGAACTCAGACTATTATACTCCATGTCTATACGGTCCGATGACCGAAATAGAATTGGGGCTGAGAAGTGGATCAGTTTGGCGGGTTGATGGTGCCTGGTAGGCACATGCTGCCGTCGATTGGATTTCGTGCCCATGTTCTTTCCTGCTAACTTTACGTAACCGAATTATTCGATGCTGGTGTAGTTTACTTAGAACGGACGTTCTCTATCCGTGTTCTAAACCATGAATGATACCGCATTGTGTATATCATAGCATTCTACAATGAATTGAATCCTGTTGCGGAAGAGGATATACTCTGCATGTCACGAATATGGTATATATTTTGGTTTCGGGTTGCATTTCGAAACTAAAATTGTTACTACGGATGCCACAACAGAACTCTACATTTTTTCTAATAGGAGAATCACTCTCATGGCACGCCGATATCTTCCCTACTAAGGGTAGCATTACCCTTCCTCCTCGGAGAGCTGGATTTCATCAATTCATTTATGGAGCCTAGCACGGATGACAATCCCTTCACTGTACCGTACCCTGTCATAACATTCTTCTTCCTGGCTATACTGGTGTTGCTTTTACCGATCCTTTTGATTAATCTCTTGGTAAGTCAAAAGTGTGTGTGTGAACCGTGCCTCTCGGCCAAGAAAGGATTTTGCATAACCGGGTGAGGTTAAACTGTGATTGATCGAATGCATTAATCAGATATAGGATGGAAATATTTTCAGATGTTTATTCGACAGTGTTTGTAAATGCTTCAATAAATGTCAATTAATCGACAATCATTCTATGAACATCAGTCAATGAACATCCAGATTTGTTCGTATTTTTTCTTCAAATTTGTTCATCATTTTTTGAAACGAACGCTGGGAATGCTTCATACATGATATGAACTGTCTCCATCGTTACCTTTTTTGTGCATCACATATCCATAGTGACTCTACTCTAACCATACAAGAAACTGAATCGAAAAGAAGGGTGAAGTGTCGGTCATCCGAAGCAACATTTAAGCGGGAACATCGCACATTTTGCAACATGAGTTCGTTTAGAGATCAATCATATATAGTCGTTGAATACGTTTTATGATTTCTCCAACAGATCGGTCTGGCTGTAGGCGATATTGCCTCCATGCAGCGCAATGCACAGCTGAAACGGCTTGCCATGCAAGTCGAACTTCACACGGATCTGGAGCAGAAGTTACCCAATAGGATCTTAAAAGCAGGAGATAAAGAACATTATACGTTACAGAGTAACTGCGCAAAATTTTATTTAGTACAGGTGAGGTTTTACGATATCAATACCCGACGAGGCAGGCGTGCATGTAAACCCACCCCATCAAACCCACCCCGTTCCAGGAACCTTCCGATTAACACCCCTATCCGTGTTCCGAGAAAAGGTCAATCATTGTATGTACATAGGTAGGTGATACTCCAACATAGAGTCCGTAACGTGGTAATATTATCCCTACATAATAGTGAAACTATTGATTGACGTGCTTCCTGTTATCGGGCAATGATCCCTTATAAATAATTGAAGTAGGCCTAGCCCTTATTTTAGCTGGCTGACCAAGTTGTGCTTGATTGCTGCCGTAGGGGTATCTACTCCATGATATTATAGTTCCTTATTGTAAGTATATTCTCTTGTTATGGGCCAAACTTGATATTAAAGAAAAATCTTGAAATGTCAAGTTTTGCCCCTAAGAAATTATTGGAAACATCAATGATCAATTATGAACCAAAAAATTATCAAATAATGAAATCTATTGAAATTCATACTAGACTAGTGATTTTGCAATGTCATGTTAGACTTGATTCCAAGTCTTGAATTCTCAAGATAAACGAGGACACCAGTGATATCTTGGAAACATATTGTATGCCGTTGTCGGAGAGATGTAGCATCTTGTTGCAGTATCATTGTGACTTCTCTTAGTACGAAAATCACACGTCGCGCTTCAAACGATGTACGTACGTTTTAATAACAAAAAAATGTTAAAATCTGGTCAAAGAGTTTTCCACAGGATAGCATTTCAAAACTGTCCAAATTCAAAATTCAAAGAACCCTGTAGAGCGTTTCACTTGACCAAAATAATGTCCCCCACCTGCTCACCTGGACTCTGGAGAGGCTCAAATTTTACAAAGAAAATTAACCATAGGCAGATGAATTAAGGCCCTTGATATTCAATACCATCAGACGACTACCAATTCGTTTGACGTTTTGTGACCTTTGTGAGGTTTCATGGTATATAAGGTGTCATTAAATAAACATAAAAAACGGTAAATAAAAAAATAAGCTGAAATCAAACTCCAAAATGGACGTATTAGGGAAATTGCTGCCTCCTCCACCCACCATCACACGCCACTCCACTCGCCTTCAATTTAAAGTGTTGGTTCGTTTGTAATTGTACTCTTTGCTGTGTTCTTTTACACTGCGATCTGTGATCGCAATATTTGTTTAGTTGATGGGGGGGGGTCTTATTGAATTATTGTACTGTTAGCCTACAACAACGTCTCCGATGGGATTTTTGAGGGGTTCTGACTGGTTATGTCGGATCACCACCACCACTTCCTTCCCCTATTTCGAACCTTACTGTGTAGATGTTTGTGGAACCGGCCACGACAGGAAGACGGTTGTGTGAATTTTGTTTTAAATTTATTTGGACAAACAGTGGCTGCATTAATTTGATACTATAGTCTGCTTCCTGCTTGATAAATCGGAGATGTCCTGACCACTGTAGCCAGTATATTACCAAACAATAACTCATATTTCTATGTATACAGGTACATTTCAGATGGTCGCCAATTAAAAACCATTTCATTTCACTCTTTATACGCCAACGTTTCATTGCTTATAGTTGTGGGATAAGCTAAGGTCATCTCGATCAGGAGTGGAGTCTTTATTCGCCTCTGAATCAGACGACGAATTACAGGGAGACCCGCAACTGGCGGCCCTGAAATTGGAACTCAACAACCAGAAGACAAGGTAACCTAATGTTTGTATCGTCGCGATACAATACTGCTTAACTAAGCAACTCTACGATACAACGACTGCCCGAAAAAATATTCGAAAAGACCCGGCTGTAGATACAATCACGGTAGAACTTAACGATATACACAACTCTACTATTCGCGATTACCGAGACGAAATTACTAATGTACCTTCACAGCATAACGAAGTGTGCTACGGTTCCTCTGTGTTATAGCCTACGCAACTCTACAAATTCACGATTATCGATAACTATAAATATGAAAGGCCAAACTACTAATATAGGCAACCAACACAGTATAACGATGCGTGCAACGGTTCCTCTGTGTGTGCAGCCCTACAATGCATGGTTACCGAGAACTATTATATAGATGAAAGGAAACTGGTGGCACTATCCGTGGAACTGCTTTGTGGCACTTTTCATTGGCATTGTAATTTGCGCTAATCATATCACAATTGCGTCAATGTATTTGCCAGTAAAGTCTGACCATTAAGTTGCCGCGTGAGATGCATGAAGAACGCTTTACTCACTTTTCCTGTTTTTCTTCAGGTGGCGTGATGTCAAAGCCCAGCTCGACCGTCAGCAGGATATGCTCCGTCTGATCCTCCAAAAGATGGAAATCCAATCAGAGGCAGAGGAGAGAGATGAAGGTGTCGGCCCAGGGCACGGCGGCAGGGATAGGTGAGACATCTCCGTCAGAGTTATGTTGACTGGTGCATCATTCACTCGTCTCCACAGTGGTGATAGTGAATGTTCGAGGGTGGGATGAGTTCCTTTTTCTAAGCTAAGTTTAACCACTAAATAAATATCAAAACTTGCTCAAGTAAATCTTAGTTGATTTGGCCAGGTTTGTGCGTTCTAGCTATACATACGTGAATACATACCGTACAAAATATTACGTAAGATGGTATGATATGAATGTGACATGACCTCCACAGAAGACCATGGCCCATACTGAAGACGTGGTTGATTGACGTGACGTCACCGTAAGGACGGAACATGGCACGCCACAATCTCAACGTATATAATACAACGTAACGTCACATTTAATTGAGATGAAATCTTAATTAGATGAACAAATACGATACGAAGAACATAAAGTTATTCAATTCAGTTGTATTACTCATACGTACGCAGAAGTTACAGAAATGTATTAAAACATAACAATGGCCATATGATGGATATTAGAAGAAAACAAAACGCAGAACTGTTTAACAAATCTAACAATCCAGTTCACAGATGTAAAAAGTAAATCAGTACAATCCTAAGAGAGAAAAGGAGAGTCGTTTTTATGCAAATTATAATTTAGAGGAGACTAAATCTATATCGCCAAAATTGCCAACATTCCTGACCGGTCGTTGGCTTTGAACTTCCGGTCGTTCGGCAATCTATGTTAAACAATATTTGTTTTCAATAATATTGATTTCGAACACTCTAATTTCAGATGGAAAAGTCATTAGATTGCTCATTGATATTAAGCAGAACTTAATATTGCAGCTCTAGCTGCCTTCGGCCCTGCTCCGGATAGGAGTCGCCGAGCTACTCTCCGTTGAAGAGTGAACATCGATTCAATCAATCATTACCGTACCGTAATTTAATCCAACTCTATCGCCTACGCGCCTGACCAATAGATACACCGCTCAGCTAGGAATTCGAGTTCCCCAGCTCTCCTTTGAAGAGTGAACATCAATATTAAATCAACCATCGCCTATCCACTATATAGCCCGCACGTCAGGTTGACAGTCGGTGTAAAATTAAGACACCAACATGGCTGTGATTTCTTCTTTTTCTGTTTTATTCATAGAATGCTCTCTAGCACAGACAACATGTGGAGTTTTCAAGACATCGTCTGCCGGAGGGAAATACACAGCAAACCGAACTACCCAAAGGTTCTCCAGTTATGACCAATTCTACTGATCAAGCATCTGACGTAACCAATGTTTCAGACCTTTCTCTGAATGGGTGGGGCGGGTTGGGTAAGAGTAGAAAGTGACCTACCGTACCCTAGACGTACCAGACCTTAACCAATCTAATGTCATCATACTCACTAAGTATGGCCGAACTTGGGAGAGTATTGGGAGAGTATTAACAATCTTGAGACAGGGGAGGGGGAAGGATTGACTGTAAAGTTACCCAATATCTCGTGCATACGAACGTTTGGTCAAATTTTGTTAATGGTATGAAATAGAATGGTTAAGCAGTGTTTTCAGTTAACTTAGTAAAGTATTAAGTATAGTTGTCTTCGAATACACCCGGAGAGCACATGTACAAACAAATCTTGCGTCATAGTTCGGTCCAAGGATCTATTACAACAACAATGACAACAAAAAACTTCTTACAAAAGTTATATAATGCACTTTGCTCTATTGTTTACATACATACGTTTCATCTGTATAAATGGAAGTATTTTCCCTCAGAGTAGTACCGTAGTTGTTTTCGTACATTATTATACTTCTGAAGTAGATACGCAGGCAACCAGTATGTTTCGAGGCTTTATTATACTGTACATATGAAGGGTAAGCAATATGCCTATATTTGCAGGAATTTTAATACGCTAGAAAATGCTAAAATGACCAAATACTTTAAAAAAATATCCATCTAAATACACGGTTGCTCTACATGTACTCTTGTAGTGGGCGTAGTTTATATGATCAGGCGTATTCTTGGGAAACTCGATATACCTTAAAATCACAATAACCAATGCGCGATTGTACTTTCACGTTTTAGATAATAGTTTGGTCAGAAAGAATTTAAAAACAAATTGTGTAATTGTTCTTTGTAGATATTAGTTGCTATATGAGTATGACACATTTGCTTTGCCTAATGAACTGTACATTGTAGCTCTCCCAAGGGAGCCTTCTCTTTAGAGAGAAGTGTTCTCTCTAAAGGAGGATGTAAATGGGGGGGGGGGGGTAGGCTGTGTGCTATCTGTCGTCACCCTGGCGCTATGAACCAAGCACAATTTTTAGGGAGTAAACCCGAAAGTCACGAACTTATAGAAAGCTCTCATTTTAAGAAACAAAAACTCCTTTTAGGTGGTCTGAGTGTACTTTTTAATAAGTAAAGCGAAATAGTAAATTGTGGTTCTTTTGACCAACTAGACCGGATTTTGCTCTCATGCTCTAACGGCGGAGCATCATCAGTAGTAAGCCGTGAATATTTAATATTCATATCAAGAAAAGTATGCTCTCCTATGGAAATTTTTCATAAGGAGGTACATTCCCCCACAAGGAAGTATATTCTCCTAAGAAAGTATATTCTCCAAAGGAAATATATTCTCCTAAGGAAGTATAAACTCTCTCTCTATAAACGTATGTTCTCCTAAGGAAGTATATTCTCATTAGAAAGTATATTCTCCTGAGGAAGTATATACTCTCTCTCGAGAGAGAGAGAGAGAAAAGTTTCATCCAACGCCTTGTAAGACGCTTCTTGTAAGAACATTTTAAAAAGGTGGATTCTAACGATTCATTTGTGTGAATATTGATCACTTCCTTGGTGTACATATTGATCACTTCGTTGTTGAACATAGTGATCACTTCCTTGGTGTGTATATTGATTACTGTTGATCCCATCGTTGGTGTGTATTTTGATCACTTCCTTGGTGGGCTATGATCTGGGCTTTGGTGTGCATATTGATCACTTCCTTAGTGACGTGCATCTTGATCACATCGTTGGTGTGCATATTGATTACTTCCTTGGTGTGCTTATTGATTACTTCTGATAACATCATTTGTGTGCATGTTGATCACTTTCTTTTTCGTATAGCAGTTAGTTTCAATAGACATATGATGTCGTGTGCGTTACTGCGAGTGCGGCCTGCAATAAAAAATGCAACACGTAAAAGACACTTGAAACCATCTGAATAGATTGAACATAATTGTCAATATATTTTCAATATCCGTGTATAGAGCAATGATCGGTAACCATAATAGCCTACAAATGAGATTTTGATATCACTTTAAATGGTATGACTCCTTTTGCGATGATATCCTACATCTACGGATTACTACGTTAGGATTACAAGGATATGTTTCATTTTGAAATAAAAAACTCGAAATTTCCAACCAAATCACTCCCAGATATTCTTCATGCATTCTAAATACAGTTGGGTAACAAATTACCCAAACTGTGTCCATATGCCTGCTACGCAAATACTGCCATTTTATGCAGGTTTGGGGGTAAATATCACCATCTGGATTGTATTAAACATGTAGCTTACACGTGTTGGGTACAACTTCACAGTCACGCATAAAATGGGTACAAAATGACTTACTATGTAAGGTATATGCTGACCAAACAGTTTGAAAAGGTTTATCAATAATGCTGTGTCTGTTAATCCCACAGGCTGCATGTAAAGAACTTTTATGTTAGCATCCCCGTCGATAAATGGTCTCATCCGTCCACGTGATGTATTTAATAAGTTAGTAGCACCATCGATAAATGGTCTCATCTGTCCCTGCGATGTGTTTCACATGTTAGTTACCGGTATAACTAAAAATATATAGAACAAATTAAAAAAGTAACTTGGATGAAAATGTGTGGATCGAAAATGTGACCTAACAGTAACTATAAATGAAGTCAAACGTTTAGAGTTAAGCCCACCTCGCCTAGTAAAGTAATGTACTTTCCAAACATCCCAAAATTCTGTCAAACACTGCGGTATAATTATACTCAACAGTTTAAACTTTGAATGAATTCTTGAATAATGATTTCTAAATTAAACGGCAAAAAAACATGATCCGACATAATTGTCATCTTGCACGTAAGTTTGTACGTCGAACTCGTACGAGTCGTTGCCGTCGGTCACGGTGAACGACGTGATCTTATCGGGGTTAATCAGCCAACAAGACGTGAAGACCGCCAATTCGAACTCTGGGCTGAGACCAATCACGACTGAAGTTCGACTTTTAATGGCTCCGTTCCATTCAAACTGAGCGCCAAGATGATGTGGCTGTAAATTAATAACAGACATTGAAAAATTATTACAACTTTCTCATCTCACTATCCGACCATCCTCGGATCCACCCCAGAATCGAACCGACACATAATGTAAACTTGTAAACCTGTCATTGATAATGCTATGTATACTGCAGTTATCTGTAGGGGCTTACATCATATTATAACAAATGGGTATTAGTATAATGTGATGCGTAGGCCTACCATACGTACTATAGTGGCGATATCATATATATAT
>JAODAG010073373.1:0-16397 GCA_027574785.1 Orphnurgus asper | reverse complement strand
CTAGTGGCAGCTCCCTGGTAATACTAGTCATACTAATCTTAAAATACTACCTGTATCTACCTGTACATACTTATCAGGCCAATGGACATGCCTGGCCGAGTGAGTTGTCCAGACAACATATTTATGTAGCAGAGAAAGACTTTGGTCGGGGTTTGCTTACTAGACTGGTCCTGGAGAAAGTGTCTACATATGCGACTCATGACATTCTAAAATCTTGAACGGACCTTTGTATGGCGAGTGGTTTTCGGATGGCATCAGAGGGTATACATAAACATTGGAGCATGTTGGTAAATCCTAATGCTGCCGACTCCATGATCATGTGTCTCTTTTACTCTAGCATCACTCTAGAACTGCTAACTATTAGTAATCGACCATTACAATGCTTCAATTCTTGTTACGTTTGTGGGGGGGGGGGGGGTATAAACAAACAAAAAAGCATGGACCTAGCAGTCCCTGATGTAGCTCCCAAATCTAGGGATGTACAATTCTCCATTTTCTAAAATATTGGAATGTCCACATAAAATGTTGACTGCTATTTTTCCGTTGTATTAACATGTTACAAGCTCATAAATGTATGTGGTTAGAACATGAATGTAGGCCTACTTGTTTAGGTTGACCGAATTCAACTGGCAGTGAAGGACACCATATTATATTTATACTATGCAGGTGTAGAATTTTTGGCTACTGTAGTAGGCTCCTGTTAATTACTCATTGTTACCCCCCTCTCCCTTATTTATCATGGAAAATTGATTTCCTAACTTCAATTTCCATGATTGATTGATGTTGATTGTTTTCATTTGCAAATCATGCATCAATAACACTTAGGAAGTATATAGTAGGAAAGAAACTTAGCTGTGCTGTGTAATGATAAAAAACAATGCAGTAATAATGTTTTGTTCAGTTTGTTAAGTGTTCATATCTTAAAGAGTACATATCATGGGCTTTAAAGTGAAACTGCTTTGCCCTCAAATGTGCTTGCTATGGCTGTCCAAATAATGGACGTGTTGGATCAATTTGTTTGAATTAATTTCCTGACTGATCCCAATGATTTAATTTCTACTCATTTCAGGAAGACGTTCCCTTTCGATTTAATTTCGGAACATTTCCCTTTGGATTATAGTGTCTATATGACCATTGATTCTGCATGAAATGGAAGGAACAACTTTCAAGGGTAGGCAAGTTAGATATCCTGTGAAGGCCTCCACTAATTGATAAAGAAAACAAGATCCACAGCCAGCCAGCATCTGTGGCCTTAGTGACTAATTTTGTTATTGGCAAGATAGATGTGGTGAAGACTCACCTGAAGAATGTGGGCTACTTTGTGGCAGGCAGGATGTATTTTACAACTCCCCAGGGATGCTAGCTTTAGTGTGTTGTTTGATTTATGGAAATGTTTAGAAATGATTGAATAAAATCTACCATCTTTCAAAGGAGAAATGTCATGGATACCTTTGTTTTAATTTGATCCTGTGTTCTAGTGCCCAGCCATTCCACAGACAGGATGGAGTCTTGCAGCCAGGTTTCAGCAGAGTGAGTCGCATTCTTGTATTTAATCAACTGTTACATGTAGTCCTGCATGGAATAAATTTAATTTCTATTCTGTAGGTCACTTGTAGCCAAAACAAGTTTGTAACTATATGTTGGGGGGGGGGGGCATGGGGATGGTCTGGATACAAATGATTGTTGGTTGAGAATACAGAGAACAAGAAAAAGGTGAAATGCAAAATTGCATAATTTAGCTTTGTTGTATTTGCTAATAAAGGTAATTGAAAGTAAAGTAATTTGTCAAGAAAAAATCAACACTCATTACAGGCAGTGGGAAATGGATATTGAACTAGGTTTCTCTTTGCGAGTTGCTAAATAACCTTTAACGTAAAAGGTAGAATCTTTAATGGGGTGCTTTAAATGCAAATTCAAGACTACCTTGAGCAACATTAAACTGATGTTTGCTGATGAATTTACATATATTTGTGGTTTATCCACTATGCAGTCATCAGTTAGAAGAATATAAGTAGCCTATATGTAAAGTTAGAGAGTTTCTCTTTAAGCACTGCATGAACATGTTTCATGTTTTTTATTTCACCGTTATCTATTTGAGGGTAGCTTGGTTAACCACCAGCTAATGTTCACTGAGGCTTTCATGCTTTTTCATTATGCTAGGCCTATTACCAGGGTCTAATTGTCTCATGTTTTAACATGAGGTTCTTGGTATAGTATCCTCGTTTCATGCTTAAACATCATGCTAGGCCTAGTACCCTTGTTTCATGTTTTCACATAAAAATTGCACTGAGAGCATCCTTGTCAAGTCATTTTGATAAGTTGCTTATTGATATCACTTTCTGATTATTGGTCTATTTTGTTATGGTTTCTCAGATGACAGACGGCGTGACATTTGGGGTAGAAGAATTTCCTGAAGTTTTGGATGCGAAGCCATCCAGAGAACCAATCATTTTTAAGGAGCAGAGAGATGAAAGGCCATATGTTGGTAAATATATAAGATCTGTTTCCCACTATCTGTAATGAGTGTTTGTGGTTGTCTATCTGTTGCTTGTTTAGAGCATTAATGAAGCACTGGTGAAGCAGGTTTAAAGTTCCCTTTGAAGTATAGTGTCTAGATAGAAGGAAAACAAGCAAACAAGTTGGAAAACTTTGAAGGCCTCCAATAATTGATAAAGCAAACAAGAGCCACAGTCTGCTAGTGTATGTGGCCTTGGCAAGTCACCTGTTTGTATGTTTCAAGCTTCAGCACTGGATGTCAATGTGAGGGATTCAGGGTTGTGTTTAGTGTGCAATAGGGGTATCAGCCATGCTATCATCAGTAGTTTTGACATTCAAAAGGGCCGACAACAGCATCGTGTGTCACTTGTCATGCCGCTAGAAATTTTAATAGTGGTAAAAATACCTGGGAGAAATGGTGATAGCAATCTTGCCATTTGGCGATCTATTGATAGATGGCAATCTATTATTTGCAGTGGAGATGTCCTATTTTAATAGTGGTAAAAAACCTGGGAGAAGGGCTGTTTCTCTGGTCAAGTTCAATAAAGCAGAAAGGCTAATATTGATTGTAGTCTTTGCAAATGGTGATGGCGATCTTGACATTTGGCGATCTATTGATAGATGGCGATCTATTATTTGCAGTGGAGATGTCCTATTGATTGTGATTTTCCATTTTTTTTTAATTTCATTGTTCTCCACACAGTTCTTACCCTCGGCATTCTCACTATGGGTGAACGTGCCGACGAACCGCAGCAGATATCTACCCGGCAATTTGACTTCCTCAAGCAGAAAATTTGGCCGTCGTCAGCAAACAATCAAGACCACCTCAGTGAACTGTACATCGCGATCAGCATATACGGTGAACTGGTCGAGATATGTGAAGTCGAGCCGCAACTCCATCTGAAGATTTGCCGATTTACCGACAGCGGTCTGGAGAGTCTAAATGATGCTGTTTCAGATGGAGACATTGCACGTGAACTTCAAGACGTTCTTCTTGCTGTCATGTCGATGGAAGGCAGCGAGGAAATGCTGCCACTGGTGGTCTCTCTAGATAGGCAGTCTGTCTGTAGATATCTGGAGTCCCTTGAATCTCCTCTGGGTAAGTTGATAACGTCATTAAGGAGCTTATGAATCCACTCCACTCTCTCCAAAGTTTCATGTAATTAACAATAATTTGACAAGTTTTTGTTTGAAATCTGGCAGTTAGAGCCCTCATGTTTAGCTCAAATGGCAAATGCCAATGGAACTTATGCCATAGCAATCTATCTGTCTGTCGGTCTCATCGTAAAAAGGCTACTGCATGCTTTCTGACTGTTGGTCCGATGTTGATGAAACTTGGTGAACAAAAATTGATACACAAGTTAATTAGGTTCAACACAGGTCAAAACATGAATTGTTTCAAAATGTTTCATCTCTCAGAAATGTTAATTGGTACTTGCCAAAGTAAGATCATTGGTGGGTAGTGATTAAGGTCATTAATGGTCATCAGAGGTCAAATTATGAAATTCATGTAATCATGTATATTGATTTTTAGGTCATCAGCAATTGCTGATTACAAATGTAAAAATATTTACTTTCCAAAATTCAAAAGGAGGGTTAGCATTGTTTATACTGGGCCGTGGCAATGGAATTAAAACTTATCCATAACCGTATTCAACATGACTGGAAAACACTTAATTGTCATATTAATGAGTTTATTGAATACAATTACATGACAGTCCCACAGGAGTTCGTCATTTGCTGTGGAAGACCTTCTTGTTGTGTGCCTGGACATCTCTAAGAGTATTTTAGAAATTATGCATTGATGTTGCTTGTTAGCATGCGTTATCAAGTTCGTTCAGATTTTCCTGTACTGACAAACAGCATAAAACTGGCTGTTCTGAACAGCTAATACTGTATTTTGTACTTTTCCAGCATATTTTAGGCTGAGAAATTGGCTTTGATATCTGCAAACTGAATGCAAGAGATTGTAGAACACCATTGAATCTCCTTATTGCCACAGTAGTTAGGCCTTTGCTATAAAACTTTTGTCAACGCCACTCAGAAACAGTGTAAACCATGCATATACACATGTATGCTTGGTACAATATAACTAGAAACTGATGTGGGAAGCATAAACCCATAAGTTGCAGTCACGTATGGGAAATAGATCTAATGTGGTTGTTTGTGCTTTCCATATGAGTAGTTGAAATCCCATTTGGGAAACGGAATGTTTCCCATATGGGATCCTGTGATTCCAATATGGGAAGTAGAAATCACATATGGGAAACAGAAGAGCTAAAATGTGGGATTTGGGGTTTCTCATAATGGGAAATCTATTTCCTCTAGGCAAATTACTATTTCCTGTAGGAAAAGTGTACAAATTATTCAGGATATTTCTGGTTGTCATTGTTTAACACAGGGAAGTCTAGGGAGAACATAGTAAGTACATGCTAATGAGTGGGTTTCAGCATCATACATGCTCATTGTTTAGCTTGTTCTCTTTAAGCTGAGTGAAATTCATTATTAGTTTGTTGAAAATGGTTGTTAATTTTAGTGTTGGGCTGATTATCGGTTTTCAATATCGGTATCAGCCGATATTTGCGTTATCGGTTGAATATCGGTATCGGCAAATTTGTACTCATTGCCGATAGTCTCCAACCGAAATTTTCAAAATCAGCCTAATACTAATTTTATTAAATATTTAAAGATTCGCTCCCACTAGAGTCATACAGTAGCCAAACAATATTTATTAACTGCCAAAGACTGAAAAACCCCAAAAATTAATGATTCCTTTCAAACATTGTTTTTACAAAAAAGTTCGCGCTTGTTACGTGGTCTGTATCAAATTTAGTGGGCCAGAATTCCCCGCTTAAACGTATAAACGTAAAATGCGTTTTCGCCGCACGTGGTGATGTGATATTATTTCGGACATTATTGAGAGTACCAATAACCAATCACGGTTTTGTTTAGCGATCATGGCAGGGCTCGAATTTCGCACTATGTCACTTGCTAATTGCGAGTCGAATTTGTAATTACAAATAGAAAATATAAGGCACCAGCACATTTTAGCGTGTAGAATTTGTGTAATGCATTCTGAAAAATATTTACTGATAACGACGATCTGTACATTGACCACAGTGATGCTAAGTACGGAACTCTTCGTAGTATAGCTGAAACTTAAGCTAGCGTAATTGAAACGACTGTTGACAAGTTCAAGACTCGCTGCTCCAATGACCAAGTCCCGTTGACTTACTGTGTGAAAATTTGCGAAGATTACAAGTAGTGCAAGTTACACACGAGGTTGATTTACCTACTGCGGCATGAAATAAATACTAGCGGGCGACTCGGTCACGCAATTGCGGGGCTCTATCCAGTAAAAATGGCGGAATCGACTAGAAAGAATCGAACCCTTACATCATTCTTTAATAATGAGATTCGAGGCATGACTTGTGCTGTTTGTTTATCAGAACATTGCAATGTACGAAGTAGACTAGGCTACTGTATAACATAACAGGCTAACGTTACAGTTGTACGACTAAAAATTATTTATAATTTACACATGGTGAAAAAAGTCATTCGACACGTGGTAAAAAGTTAAAGCTTCGGCTGTCGTGTTTGGGGTTCACGATTTCAAAACGTTCCCCATCCCCACGTATCATTCTGAATGAATAGTTGCATCGAGGAAGTATGTATCACGGATATTTGATATCTGTGCATTGGAGAATTTACGACTCAAACATTCCTTAAAATATCGGTATCGGCCCGATATAATGATTGAAATATCGGATATCTGCTAAAACCGATATTGGCAATATCGGCCCAACACTAGTTAATTTTATAATTGTTTGTACAATCACATTTTAACAGTTATACAATTATATCATTTTGCAGTAGAAGATACACGGTTACAGGAAAATCCACTTTTCTGTGACTACTGTAAAGTGCTTTTCGATGAGCCCAAGCAGCATGTCTTCCACATCGAGACTGTTACCCACAGAGCGAGAATAGCTACGAAACAGGGTCATGAACATTGGAACTTTCAAGAGCCACCACTGAATGTGACTAATGGGGATTTCAGATATTGTGCTTGCTTGTTGTAAGTTTTGTGTTTATTATCTGTGGTGTGCCTGTTAAGCATAGACTGCCTCTCTATGTTTAACTTGGGTTTTGTCTGTTATTCACTTGAATTTGGTCAACAATTGCTTCAATTTTATAGAAATGTTCTGAAGACAGATTCTAAGTTATTTAGTATATAGTATGGTCCTTAGTATATAGTAAGGTTAATGTCCTTAATTATAGTATGGTCCTTAGTATGTTGTAATGTCTTTAGTATTAGTTCCTTGTATAATAAGACCCTCAGTAAATTTTATGGTCATTGGTGTATAGTAATTAGGTCCTTATTTAGTATATAGTAATTAGGCCATGGTATATAATAAGGTCCTTGATATACAGTAAGGTCCATAATGTATTGCAAGGTCCTTAGTGTATTGTAATGTCCTTGGTATTATGGTAAGGTTATTGGTATAGATCCATATATACCTCTTCGTATGATTGCCCAAATTATTTCTTGTTGTTGCAAGGTCTGCCATGTTCTCGTGTTGCTGCTGAATTTTTTGTGTCTTTATATATTCATTTCATATCTTTGTAAATGCAGCTCTCGTTGTTTCTTGAGAAGGTGGCATTGTTGTTATCTTCTGCTCTTCTCAATTGCATCTTCTTGTAGTTGATTAAGGCAGAATTCTGCCAGATATACAGTTTTCTTTGTACATGCAGTTATAGCAATGATGTTCAAACTGGAACATGAAAATTTGTACATGCATTTCAGAAAGGGTCATTCCAGAATGAGGGAAGAAAGACATGTGCTATCAAGTGTGTTTTAAACATTTTCAAACAGAGGAGTGTGTCCCAACTTTGGATTAAATTGTGTGAAAGTCTTTGTTAGTTTTAAACAAGGCACCCATGCAGTCTAGAAAAAAAGAAGCTCATCACTAAAGTTTATCCTATTAAATTATTCTTTCAAAGACCAGATACCTTTTACTACCCCATCATCCCGATCTTGGACAGTTTTGGCTGCAGGACGTGGAACTTCCTCATGGAAAAGTGAACCTACTGAACTACATTAAACCTGTTTGCCTCTACAACATGGTGTGGCCATGCATGTAACATTTGCTGAGGGAACATTGTCACCTTCTACCGTGGCACAAAATGTGACAGCTGTCCTAGCTATATCTGCTCACAGACTGTTATCGCTCGAACCTGCTCGGACGATAGTACGATCTGCCAACGATCCTTTTGTACACTTTCTCTCCAAGCGTGGGACATGTGGTCTCGATATGTCCCACACTGGTGACATGCATATGCAATGGTATAGTAGTTGACATATTGGTTATTGTACATTGCTTAACTCAATTAATGCAGTAGACCAGTGAAGGAGTGGTCATGGTCAACAAAATCGTGAAATGGAAAGGATGAAGTGATTTGTTCCAATAATATTCATCACACAGGCTTCAAATCCTCTGGAGAAGAAGAACCTGTTATGAATGGTTTTGAATATGTTGCTGCTTTGAGGTTTCTTTTGAGGTATTCTCTACAAGTAGTTGCTAGCAAAATAGTGCAACTCAAAATGCCGTCCACACAATCAAAGTTTGCTGGATCAAGTAATTGAGCGTATTTGCAGGTTACAGTGACCTAATGAAACTTGACCAACGAATGTGACCTCTCCCATTAATCCCACGGCAATGGTTAAGTGTTTACGTTGCAAGCATTTTACATTGTGCGCCCCATTTTTGTTAAACAAAATTTGACTGCATGTGGACAACAGGCCTTTTAAATTGTGGAAGCTGTTAATCGAGTATTTTCAACTTTATATGCAATATGGGAAAAGAAGCCTAATTTTTTCCTTTTTTGCAGATCGATCGGAAGCTGCGACAAGAAGGCCGGCGACGGAAGCTGTTGTAAGTTTGCTCACTCCTGCTCTGAGCTACAAGAATGGAAAGACAGACATCAAAGTCGCTTGGAAGTTATCAGAAAAATCAACGAACAACAGTTGCCCAGCACAGAGGGTGAAACAGAGACAAAAGAGGTAAGGCAAAGGAGGTATATACAGTGTTCTACAATATTTCAAAGTTTCAAGTTAAATCTTGTGGATCCATAAGGAGATCTGAGCACATGAATAGTGAGACATCTGGCTCATCGCACTGCATTACGCTGCAACAGTTGCGCTCTAATGCCTGGTACGATCATGATTGCATACAGGTGGGTGCGTACGTGTGTGTGTGCATCTGATGAATTGGTGTTTGTTAAACACGATAACTACAAAAGTACGACTTGGGCTGATTTCGTATTTGGTTTTGTAGGGCCACCACCATAGTGAGTACAAGAACCCTGTGTGCCGTTTTTGTGGTGTTTTTTTTGTATATGTTGATCCACTAAAGTGAGTATAATAATCTTTTTGTTTTTGGTGGAGGGCAAAGGTAAATTGAGGTCTAGAGTAGTAAAAGTCAGAAAACATTGTACTCCACTAAAAAATATTACTTGGACATTTCTTTAACATTACTTTAACATTTACATGACTTTAACATTTGGTATTTTGGTCCACCTTGGTCAACAGACATAACTTGATAACCTTGTAAACATGCTAACTCCACAATTACCATTAGGGCTATCTTCCTCTTAGAGTGAAGCAGCAAAATCAGTGTTTATCTACTGTTTACTTCATGTTGATTCAGGATTAAATTCTGACCAGCCCTATTTACTTAACAAGAGGATTATCTGGATAGACAATTTCGTGCATTCATGTGTGAATTGTACCAAGGCATATTGGGGACTGTATGCAGTAGTGCTAAACTGTATGCAAAGGGAGTTGTACAGGCTATGATCAGTAGTTAATCTGTGTCATAACTGCTGCTCTGCCTGGGTTTTTTTTTTACTAGGTGTGATAATCCTTTATCATAAACTATGAAGTGTCAGACTTCAGGACCTTCTAGCCCGATCTGGGAATGGGCAGGTCGGGTTAAGTTTGCTGCATCGCTCTAAGGGCTGTTGTGCCCTAATGACATTCTGGCAAACTTCATGTCTGGTGTGTAGGCCCACCTTTGTTGGTACAAGCACATTGTACTCAACTAAAAATATTCAACTTGGACATTATAGACATTTGGTATGTTGGTCCACCTTAGTGAGGTGAGGATTGTATTGTGGATGTCAAAGGTCAACAGACATCAAAGTCTGATAACCCTGTAAACATGCTAACTCCACAATTACAGTCTGGTCAAACTTCAAATCTGGTGTTTAGTGTATCTTGTGGGTACAAGCATGTCATTGAAGGTCAAAGGCCATTTGAGGTCGACATGCCTCGCAGTTGTAAGATGATTGTGCATGATTAAACATGGGTGTGAAATGGTTATAATTGTATTAGCTATGATAGTCATGGCTAAAGCACGCAACCGCAGCCTTCAGGGTTTCATGATGCTTCATGTGCCTTATAATAGTGTGATGAAATATAGACATAGGTAATCAAACTGTCATCATTTGGTTATCCACCTCACAACGATTTTGCAACTGTGAAGTTCAGGATACTATAATTCTAAGACTTCTTAATTGAGCATTTTATGCCAATGGTCAGAGAATGCTCTCATGTGCCTATGTTGCCTTCACAGTTACATTAAAGTTCCTGCATTGGCAACTGGAATCAGAACAGGAAGACAGATTGTCTTTCTGCTTCTTTCGTTAATGACTATCCTTAATCTTCTATGATGTAAGTCGTCTATACAAGTACCTGTAAGTCTATCATCTATGTGAAATGTCTGTTTTTATTTTGTTGAACATAATTTTCAATAGCTTTGAACACACATTTAATTAACTATGACCCGACAGCAAACAAACTTCTATGATGCAACTGTGGCATTTAAAATAAGTGGCATCTCATGTCATCTATTTTATTTTGAACAGTCAAGGTGGGCAGGATTAATGGCCAAATTTCAGGAAGGAGAGGATAGAGAATCTGTTGGGCCTGTAACGTTTTTGGAAAGTAACACGGACACGGATATTATCAGCAGCACTAACAATATCAACATATTTATTGGCATGTACGAAGGCCAGTATGTCGCAGTGAAGCAGGTTCCAAAACGCTCTATACAGCAAGAATTAGTCTTATATGAACAGATGAAGAACGAAGATTTGAAAAACGTCCTCAAAATGTTGTGTATCGAAGAGGATAAACGTTTCTACTACATTGTCACTCCTCTATGTGAGTACGACTTGAGTGACGTTATAGAGAGGAGCAGTGGAGATGGGTCTCTCATTCAAACAAAACGATTAGACATGTGCTTGGAGATCCTCAACGGCCTGAAGGAGCTGCACTCTTTGGATATTATTCATCGAGACCTGAAACCGAGAAATGTTTTGATAAGTAAGTATTCTTGGACCGAATTCTTTTTATCCATGTTCTTTAATTAGCTATTTAATTATCTATAAAATTAACTGCATGTTGTGTGAAAATTGCCTGGAAACTTTTGTTTGGGTTGATGGCTATATTGGCTATCTACAGTGTGTTTAATCGCAGTTCAGTTAATGGGTTGATAGGATTGCTAGTTGACAGAATTAAAATTCCAATGTTTGCTTAAATGACAGTGCAGCTATTTGCCAACAAAAAAGTTAATGAAAAATACATCTTAAAGCTCTTCATTAATGAAAATATAATACATAACAGGTATCAAAGGGATTTTATTTCTTTTTCATCACTATTCTGTAGACAAGGATGGAGAAGCATTTTTAGCAGACTTTGGAATCAGCAGAAGCATAGTAGGTAAAACAACCCATGTTACAAGTGCTTGTGGAACACTGTGCTGGATGGCCTCAGAGTGCCTCTTTCAGGAAAATCTGGTTAAATACAAGAAGGCATCGGATATACAAGTGAGGCACATACACCATTAGTCAGGGTAATCCTGTCTGAAGGGGGCATGTTCATTTAGTCTTCGCTTACTCCTTGATGCCAGGGAGCAGATCATGCAAAAAAAAATCCTTAATGGGTACATGGGGCAATTGGAATACATTGATGAAAATTTATAGAATAATAATATATTTCTATAGTAGTTAATATTAACTTAAGTTAAATATTTATGGAAATCCCCAAATCTGTTTGATTATAACAATTGAAGCACAAAGTTCAATATTCATCACATGTTCTCTTGCAATGCTGTCCTGTTGGCTCTCAGGCTTGATCCCTGCGCTGGTCATTCCATCGCAGCAATTGTATACATGTTGGTAGCAAAAATGCATTACAGAAGTCTACAAAGTCTGTTGGCAAATTTACAAAACCATTCTCCCTAACATAACCAATTACCTGAAATCACAATTTTGAATCCTCCACACCTCAGGCTTGTGACTCAATCTTAGCTTCCATTAATAAACTTGGCCTAGCTACCTCTCCTGTGATAGTAATATACTGAATGTGGTTATTTGTAGTTAGCGTATGCATGTACAACGATATCTAGCTGGTCTTGTTGACCCTCGTCTGTACATCTGTTGAAGCCATACGCTGATTATTCTTAGATTGTCTAGCAGCCTCTGATTGGCGCTCCTGATTATACTGGTTAGGGAAATGGATTGTTGCATGTTTTGCTTCCTAGCTTGCAACGAGGGGCTAGTGAAGAGCCCTCAATAAAGATCACCCTCTTGTGGCAGGGTTACTTTGACTAAAACTTGATTTGCTTCGTAAGATTTGTAATATCTTTTTCTAATGACTGTATGTGTATAATTTTATATCCTACTGATAAAAACGAAATTATCAGATGATTTTTGTACATTAAATGTAGTTCTTGGCCATGATGGCATTCACTGCAAATTTATTCAAACAGTATCTCATCTTATTCTTCATCCATTAAGATGTATTATAACAGCTTGCTCTCTTTCAAATGTGGTATAGTGCAAGCCAATGGATCTGAAAAGAGCATGAGTCTTTCCTACATACAAAAACTTAAAAAGCATTTTAAAGCATTTCTGTTCTCCTTGTTTTCTCCAAATTATGTTGAGAGGTTTGTTTCATAATTGTTTATTGAGCCCATAGTATTTTCTACAAAAGCAATTTGCATTTCTGCTCAAAAATTATTTGACTCGTGCATTGATCAGCTTCGTTTGAAGATTTTGTGTGCAATTTTGAGAAACGTATTTCGTCACAGTATTTTCTTGACCTATCTAAAGCATTTTATGCTTATACAAGGACTATCTTTCTAATATAATGCAACTTGTCTGCATTTTGAGTGTTAACTCTCATGCTATGACAACTGTTGTTTCACCACTCAATAATTTATTAATCTATGTTGATAGCTTACTGATGATACAAATGTTGCAAAAATGCTGACCTCCCATTGCACTCAATGATGTTGTCAATAATGAAATGATAAGGAGCCGGAAAGCTTTCTTTCACCGAGAATCCTCATTACTATTTATAATAGTGTAGTGCTTCCCTAACTTTACTATTGTGCTGATGTCTGGGTTATCCCTCGACTGATATCGACAAATTCCACATATTCTGAAATGAATCCGCCCTGCCATCAATAGCACATTGTCTCATATCACTCACTCAAAGCCTCTATTCTATCATATGGTTTATGACACAGTTAAAGCCTCTTACACTTATACCTCGTGCTCATAACTCGTGCTTATCTCACTAACTCAAGAATGGTTGAAGCACAGGTTGTATTGCTAAATAATATTTCATTAGGGCATATATCATATGCAAATAATTAATGCATTTATTTTATCCGGTAGATCTACCTCGCGTTGAGCGTTTCCACGAATTCAAATTCTGCCATAGATAACAACTTAACAAGCTAACTATTACTAGTATTATTTATGCACTGTACAGCTGCAGAGCGCCGTTAACTTGTTCGAACCATACTGTATCATTTCTGCTAGTGAAAGCCATTTGCAGCCATTATGCGAGACAGTCACAGGTATAGTGCAGTGGTAGGTCGCAGTACACAGCCAACCACATGCAATAATACAAAAGTGACTGATGCACACTCGTGCTGTTTGTTACTTGCCAAACAGCAGTATTATCACAATATTTAGGACTATCCTCACATTAAGTTTACATTTATAGCCCTGTTGGAGATACACCAACTTTAGATTATCCCTGACATTAAGTATCCCTTACAGTACATTTATTCCACTTCATGACTTCCCAATTTCAGGTCTTGAGATTTGGCCAGATATCCTACATCAGTAATGTTTGAAGTATACTTGGATTTCACTGCAAATGTTGATTGAGGTGTCTCTAAGTTTCTGAACTGTTATTCTCTCTGCGGCTGTGCATAGTGAAAGAGAAAATAGATCCATGCAGTAATAATAGTGACCACAAGAGTTGAAAGCCCAGGACTAATTTATATATAAAAAACTGTACCTTTGCAATATTAAAGCATCTGTACTGAGTTTTTAAAGCCTACTTGCGTTTCGGCCACAGGTCACTGCTTTCCTGATGTACTACATCTTGTCAGACGGTCATCATCCCTTTGAAACAACATTTCCTTTTGCTAAAGCTGCGATGGAACTGTTGAATAACCAAAACACAGGAAAGTTTCAACTTGTTCATAAAATGGAAAACTATCCCGAAGAATGCAAAAGAATGCTGCAAATGATGTTGGACAAAGATCCCAACAAAAGACCAAAGGTAGAGGATTGTTTGGAAGTCATGCAAGGTAATTATTTTTCATAACATCATTGCTTCAATTGTCAAAATAAAACAAATGTTGCATAACACAAAGTTTACTGAATTTGAATACATGAACATTTGTTTAGGGAGGGGGAGGTGCAAGGTAAAGTATCTGGGGTTATTGAATGGACACATGATAACAATTGATAAATGTATTTAATGTTTTCATTTAACATTTCAAATGACAAATCTTATCCTCTAACTTTAACTTATATGATTAATTTACTTCGTAGTACAGCACTATTTGCACGTTAGCACCCTTAATCATACAATGCAAACTCAAAGGGCGAGAGGAAATCTCCCAGGATTTGGTCCCCATACAATCGCTCTGGATCCGAACATGATTGCCTCTTCAAATGTTCTCCCTCACCCATACACCAGACTCAAAATATGAACCTCCTCTCCCATTGCTTCCCACCCCCATTCTTGCTTCTCCAAACTCTTCTCTTGCTAAACGCCAGCATCAATGTGATCCCGCAAGAACCATATCAGTCCATCTACCAAACAAAACATCTTGTCTTGGTAACTTGCTTTTAGAATTTTAGAATTGCAGTTTTTTTGAAGTTCATTGGCTTTAACCAGTTTCTTTTATGAAGAGGTGGAATGTCTGGATATACTGTGAATACGTTCACCTCGGATACTGGAGGCAGACTTTACCATTTCTTTATATTTTTATCTATCACCAACTTTTCTCACTAATAATTATGCTTTCTAGTATTCCTTCTTTTGATAAATAACTACTTCATGCGGTCAGCCTGAGTGATTTTTAGCCCATGAGATGGCCTAGTACTATTGACTGTTTCCAGAAACATGCACAGATGCACCGCTATCTGTTAATCCTATTGTGTTTTGGGGACAGTTTTCTGTGCAGCACAGACGACTCTTTGTTGCTAATAATAACAAGTTTGGTTTATATTGTGATGAGGCACGCAGGGGCGATGTGGGGATGAAGTTTGCCCAAGGGAGACGATTTGTATGACGATTTGTGGATGCGGACGAGTGTGGACTTGGATGGAACTGTACTATCTATATACACAGATGTTAAATCTCATAGCAGTAATGAAATTTAAGGAAATAGAAAAGATCGTCCACAGGACACCTGGAGAGATTTGGTTGTCCTGCCCAAAATCTGGTTGTCCTTCCAGAGATGCATAAGAAAATGAACACTAACACATAACAAAATGTCATCAGACATTGTGTATGTTGTTTTATCAGATGTTGTGTACGTGTTACGTCGGTAGGTAGTTCTACTATTAAGTAGTTTTTGCGTATTCGCGAGTGAGTTTTGTGAGTAGGAAGTTAAAGTTTCTCTGTAAGGTATATGTAGAAGGCTTTGTGAGGTTGTTCTGCTTTTTCGCGAGTCGGAGAGGTCTCGGAAAGAGTTTTTTTGTGGGAAGATTTTTCTTTGACGGGCATGGTGAGTTGGCTCTCGCAGCCTAGCTTTTAGGCTACCGTTGAGTTACAGTGTAACTGTCATAGTAGGTAGAGACATTTAGCGTTAGGTCAGTGTAGCTGGCGATGGAGGCAACGGAGCCAGTGGAGGCAACGGAGCTGGCGGGGCCTGTCGAGCTGTTGAAGCCAGTAACAATGGAGCCGACTGCTCCGCACGAAGAAGGAATACCGGGCCAGAGAACTTCACAGTCACGGACCCGACGGGGCTGTGAGAGTCGAGAGGTACGGTGCCGTGGGAGCCGTGGAGGCACAGAAGTCTGTGACCCGAGTCGCTAGTGTGAAAAGGGCGAGGAGTCCCAGAGCCGTGGAAAGCAACAAGGGAGCCGACGGCTCCATGGGAAGAATGAAGACCGGGACCGGAGAGGTTCACAGTCACGGATCCGACGGGCCGTGGGAGTCGAGATGTATGGCACCGTGGGAGTTGAGATGTGTGACGCCGTGTGAGCCGGCGAAGCCGGTGGTAATGAACGTGAGGAGATGGATAGTGGAGAAGAGAGGGACGTGTTCAGTTTCATGGAGTCCGTGAATTCGAACAAGAGAGGTGGCTCAGGACGGGCCCAGGCGACACGAACTCGAGAGGACTATGCAGTCGGAAGAGGTTCAATACACGGGGCCGGGACTGGACCGTCGGAGGAGGAAACAGGTCCGATGGAAGTGGAAGGTGAGGCAATTTGATTGTGAGAAAGCTTTGGGGTTTGAGGAGGCACAACCGAAAGTTGACCCACAGAAAAAGACCTCAAAGTTATCATTGAATAAG
>JAODAG010073263.1:0-11422 GCA_027574785.1 Orphnurgus asper | reverse complement strand
GGTTCTATTGTCATACATGACCGACTGTATGGGTTCTATTGTCATACATGACCGACTGTATGGGTTCTATTGTCATACATGACCGACTGTATGGGTTCTATTGTCATAAATGACCGACAGTACAGGTTTCTATTGTCATAAATGACCTCCTGTACGGTTGTCTTTAAATTAGAGACTGTGTAACAGTCAGTTTAATCTCTACAGAAAACTTAAAAACTTGCATGAGAAGGCCAGCTACGTCCAGGGACGTCTTCAAAGCCCCTTTAGCGGGATCCCATTCCTCGATGAGGTGACCATCTTCGCAGCCCCTCCTGCAGACCCAAACAGACTTATCCACCACAATCAACCTCACCTGACCCGGTTCCCTAGAGGCGGGGAGTGGGGGGGGGAATGGTGGGAATGAACAGAAACAGAGAAATTTTACGAACAACACCGCTGGAAAAGCATTATGGAAAGAGAAATATCTCCACAACATTCTTGTTAAGTTATATATTTCATATAGTAAAAAGCAGGTTATAATAAGAATATAAGAACAAATGAAGAAACATACAACAGCAACCAGCTGCATTTAACGGTTTACCTGCTATCGTTTAACGGTTGTTTGATGAGACGACCCTCTACTTCTAAGGTGTCTGCTTTCAGTACGGCTACCTGATTTCCACAGCCTGCGTACAGCTTGGATTCATACTGGACCATGCAGCTCAACGGAGCCGAGGGGGCATTGGACGCGTCCAACTGAATCGTACGGACAGGTTTGCCGGTAGGATCCTGAGAAAAAAAATCAGTCCTCTAAATATTTCCTGCTGTGATTGTTAGCCAAATTGCAGCCTAAAATTGGTTTAATGTTTACAAGTTTTTGTTTAATTTTGTTCAAAATATTCCAAATTCTAAGTTCTAATAGAACTAATTTACAACTGCTATTAATGGGGAACACAGAGGAGGATGTATTTTGTAGATATTCTAAGATATTCTAGCAGTTCTGAGGAATGACAACTTAGCTTAAAGGTGAATCAAATTACCCTTTAAACCCAGTAAATGTACCATCAGAATTCCCACACATACAGTTTGAGGTCTATACATATCATAGACCAGTAATGTACGTACCATCAGAATTCCGGCACATTACAGTTTTGAGGTCTATACATATCATAGACCAGTAATGTACGTACCATCAGAATTCCCACACATACAGTTTGAGGTCTATACATATCATAGACCAGTACTGTACGTACCATCCGAATTAACACACATACAGTTTGAGGTCTATACATATCATAGACCAGTAATGTACGTACCATCAGAATTCCCACACATACAGTTTGAAGAGTGTACACTGCTATGCCAGCAATCGGTACTTTGCATAAAGGCTTAGTTGCCCTGCACAGCATTGCCGAAATTCCTTTGCTTGAATGAGTTCCTAAATAAGCAGCTGTAACACGTGGAGAAGAAAGAGGCTTGACTCTTTCAACTCCGGTCCGAGGGAATCATTCGTTATCAGAAGTTCGTCGGTCTCGTTTGCCACGACTAAGGGCATGTATTCCTGACCGTTCACCCTGTGATTCACCTCGTGGTTCTCCAAATCAAGATGGTTCCGTTTTGAAGAGTACAACGATAATCCTGACCATTCTACTGACGTTTCACCTCGTGGGTCTCCAAATCAAGATGGTTACGTTTTTGAAGAGTACAATGATATTCCTGGCTCGTTCTCGTGATTCGCCTCAAGAGGTTGCCGTTTAGAAGAGCAAAACCATATTACTTGTCATTCACCCAGTGATTCGCCTCGACTCAAAACCAAGATCCTGTCGACTACGCCAATTGCCGTTACGGAGAGCACAACGGTGATAGAAGGTACCTTTGTGCGCGTGTTTAATTAAGGTAGATACATTGTGAGTTACAAGTGTTTTATTTTATTAGTTAATTCAAATGAAAGACATATTATATTGATTTTATAACTATCATCTCTCTCTTCTCCCATTTTGGTCTACTGTCTAGACTGTCTCCTAATTTCGTTTAATATTTATTTTATAAAGCTATCTGCACCAGTAAAGGTACCATCGTAATCCTTACACATACTGTTCGAAAAGTATACAGATTTTTCCTGTTCAAAGAGCATACACAATATAGACCAGTAATGTACCATCATAAGTCTCACACATACTTACTGTTCAAAGAGTATACACATTATAGACCAGTAATGTACCATCATAAGTCTCACACATAATGTTCAAAGAGCATACACATTATAGACCAGTAATGTACCATCATAAGTCTCACACATACTTACTGTTCCAAGAGCATACACATTATAGACCAGTAATGTACCATCGTAAGTCTCACACATGCTGTTCGAAGAGTATACACATTATAGACCAGTAATGTACCATCATAAGTCTCACACATACTTACTGTTCGAAGAGTATACACATTATAGACCAGTAATATACCAGCAATGTAACACAGACCAGTAATGTACCGTCAGAAATCCCACACATACTTACAGTTCGAAGAGTATACACATCATAGACCAGTAGCGTACCATTAGCAAGGCCAGCCAGAACTCTGCCCTTGTTATCATTGCTGAGAAAGATTACAGAAAAGAAAATTCCCCTTGGATGATTACGCGTCATAAATAATTAAAGATTATGTCATTCCACGTTGAAATACAGTGAATGTTTCACACTTCAAAAAACAAACTCAGAATAATATTTTCCAAGGAGGCCGAATTTGAAGAATCGAACCCCAGTCGATCAAAGTCACCTAAAAGTCTTGAACTATCCATCAATTTCATCGTGATGCAAATATCTCACCCAAGTCTGAAGTTCTCAGTCGAGGATGGCATATAGAGCGACATCAGATTAGGGTTTTTGTTACTTTTGTTATAACGAAGAGCAGGAATTACAAGTGCACTTTACTTCGTTAATGCAAAAACAAACAACAACAACAAAATTACCTCGTTTGATGAAGGAGGCACAGTACGGCGTCATCGACAGGGAGGCGGTGTTTCATTACGATGGGCCCCGCAAACTCGTTGGTGGGCTCGATCACGCAGAGCTTCCCCTCCTGGGTGCCGACGACGATCAGGTTTTCGCCGGCGGCCAGGATGCACGCGCCCCTTCCTTCTTCAAGCATCGTCCCCTGACAAACGGACGGAGAGAGAGACGGAGACGGAGGTATCGTTAGGGATTTACGGTCCCTCGTTTCTATCCCATGGGATCGTGCATTGGCAACATCCCTACCACAACACCAATCAAACAAAGAAATAATAATGAGCGAAAACGGATCGCTCGACAATAAAGCAGCGGAGGAACGAGACAGCCGCGGCAGGTCGAAGGTCACTTTTGTTTGGTTCGTTGTGGTCGCTGTACTCCACATGCGGGGCGCATCTCATTGTCGGTGGGCTCCAAATGCCAACTTGTTGTAGGGGGGGGACTGACGGATGAGATATACTCGGTTTGTAGAAGGGAAGACATCAAATAGCAGACTGAGATAACAAGGGAAGGGTAACGATGAGGGTGGCGGTGGTAGGGGACAGGAAGGGGGATGGATGGGTCGACGCCCACGACAGACCACAGTGCCGGTTGCAGCAAATTTCCGGAATTTCGGAAGAACCGTGTCATTTCCTCCTAGGTTTCATTATGATTTATTAATGCCCTCGCAATTAGGTTTTACGTAATTTATACGACTAACGGTTTAAAAGGTAAAGGTAGACTCAACCATTAAGTGGTTCTTAAAATTAAAAAGGTTAAATGAAAAGGATTGCATCAAACCAATTATGGCTGTAAAACTATTCAGTTTTTCCCCTTTGCGATAATTACGTCAAAAATATCACCCTCTCAGAGATTTCATCTTGCGCTTCCCGACGGGTTTATTTAAACGCCCGTTCCAGATTACAGATCTAGCAGAGCCTCTGGACGCTCACCTGAACGAGAGCCTTTGTACTGGAGGTGAAAGGATTGATTAAAGAGACCATCGTGGAAGAACTCTCGCCTCCCGTCATCCAAACCTCGTGGATGTAATCCTTGTTCTTGCGATATTTCTGTCAGTGAAAGAGGTGAAATAATGAAAAACAACTGCACTAACTAACTACCACCTATTTGTCTTCGTCTAATACCACTATGTATTCAGAGAGTACCACTTATAGGTGTTCAGGGAGTAGCACTTATATGTATTCAGGGAGTACCACTTATATGTATTCAGGGAGTACCACTTACATGTATTCAGGGAATACCACTAACATGTATTCAGGGAATACCACTTACATGTATTCAGGGAGTACCACTTATAGGTGTTCAGGGAGTACCACTTATATGTATTCAGGGAGTACCACTTATAGGTGTTCAGGGAGTACCACTTATATGTATTCAGGGAATACCACTTATATGTATTCAGGGAATACCACTGATATGTATTCAGGGAGTACCACTTATAGGTGTTCAGGGAGTACCACTTATATGTATTCAGGGAGTAGCACTTATATGTATTCAGGGAGTAGCACTGATATGTATTCAGGGAGTACCACTTATATGTATTCAGGGAGTAGTACTTATATGTATTCAGGGAGTAGCACTGATATGTATTCAGGGAGTAGCACTTATATGTATTCAGGGAGTAGCACTTATATGTATTCAGGGAATACCACTTATAGGTGTTCAGGGAGTACCACTGATATGTATTCAGGGAGTAGCACTTATATGTATTCAGGGAGTAGCACTTATATGTATTCAGGGAGTACCACTTATAGGTGTTCAGGGAGTACCACTGATATGTATTCAGGGAGTAGCACTTATATATATTCAGGGAGTACCACTTATAGGTGTTCAGGGAGTAGCACTGATATGTATTCAGGGAGTAGCACTGATATGTATTCAGGGAGTACCACTTATATGTATTCAGGGAGTAGCACTTATATGTATTCAGGGAGTACCACTGATATGTATTCAGGGAGTAGCACTTATATGTATTCAGGGAGTAGCACTGATATGTATTCAGGGAGTAGCACTTATATGTATTCAGGGAGTACCACTTATATGTATTCAGGGAGTACCACTTATATGTATTCAGGGAGTACCACTTACATGTATTCAGGGAGGACGTACCACTTATTTGTATTCAGGGAATTTGTGAAATCAATTAAGGATAGTACAATATGAATGCCTAAATAAAATATTCACTCTGACTGTCACAGCCTAAATAAAATATTCACTCTGACTGTCACAGACTAGGTACAAGGATATTTTATATGATTGTTTCTGTCAACAGTAAACTCACCCTGACTGTCACAGACTTGGTATAAGGATAGTCAAAATGAATGTTTCAACAATAAACTCACCCTGACTGTCATAGACTCAGCGTTCATTGAGCCGAGGGCATAAGTTTGTTTCAAGCAAAGGAAGTCAGCAGACTGGAGTCTTTGCAGGGCCATGAAAGCCTGTAAAAGGAGAAAAAATATTGAGAGAATTGTTCAAAGGGAGATGAAGACTGATCGCCGGATAACATGGACGCTTCTTCCACCTGCCATAAACTGTAACTGATAATAGAGTTACTACACACTATACAGACATTTGCTTTGGCTAACTAACACAAGAGTTTTGACTCAGTTCACTCTTTCAAACTCACCGTGGGTCTCTTCTGGGGTACGCTCTCCGTACAGTTGTTTATCAGGTCTTGCATGTCCGGCCAGGCAGCCACGCCAGACTCTGTGATCTGCGGCATGCCTCTCCCCTGGGCAGACACAAGAAGAAACGAAGACATGAACGAGAAGATGTTCCGAAAACAAAACGTCTCCTTTGGTTCAGGTCCCAAGCGACTGACCAAAGGATCCAAAATGATGAAGGTTTTTGAATACCATATACTAAACTGTCTTCTTCGCTGATACCGTATTTCTTTAATTCTAGACCACTCCTCCTCCACTCACCGACCGCTCCGATAGACAAACTTTTCCATCCCCAACCACAATCTATCACCTAATTCTGGTAACAAACATTTTACGCGGTGAAAATATAATTACCTTTACTACTGCTGCCTCTATTTTAGGTAGCAGACATTGTACGCAGTAAAATATAATTACCTTTAATACTGCCATCTGTATTTCAGGTAACAGACATGATTGCACGCAGTAAATATAATTACCTTTACCACTGCTGCCTCTGTTTCAGGAAACAGACATAATACGAGGTAAATATAGTTACCTTTACCACTGCTGCCTCTATTTCGGGTGACGGACATTATATGCAGTAAATGTAATCATCTTTACTATTGCTGCCTATATTTTCAGGTAACAGACATTGTACGGAGTGAATATAATTACCTTTACCACTGGCAGGTAACAGACATTATACGCTTCAACTATAATTTACCTTTACCACTGCTGCCTCTATTTCGGTACGGAAATCCAAATCTTGGAACGGTCTGTGTCCTTCGGTGACTAACTCGTACAAAACTATACCGTATGAGAAGATGTCAACCTGAGAATAAGAGAATGGATGGCAAACACCAAAGTTACTCATGACTGCAGATTTGCAACAAATTTTTTATATTGGGGGGGGGGAGGGATATAATAGCAAGTATAGCAAGAGCCGGTCTTCAAAAAAAGTGCTCTTTTGACTCCACAACAGTGAGTTAATGGAGAGTTGTGGACGAGTGGAATAGACTGCCTGATTCAGTCGTAGTGTCTAAAAGTTTCAATGCCTTTAGGAATTAATGCTCCTGATTTTTCCTTTTTCCAGGGTGGTAGACTTTTGAGGTGGGTTGGGTTCTTGTGGTTTTGAGTCCCTGGCTTTTGGGGTCTTTTCATGAGGACAATTGTCCCTTCCTGACCATTTCCTTACTGAACTGAAACGGCTTCTTGGACACTGGATATGACAAACTCTGACACGTTACAAATGATCTAAAGTATACTTTTGGGAGCAATAAGTGTTTCCCTTAAAGCTAAGGTCACCATCTAACCTCCGTGTTGTACGTCGAGGTGCCCTTGATGACCTCCGGTGCCCGATACCCCGGTGTGCCCTCCGATGCCTTCAGCCCGTAAGGGGTCGTGAACCTGGAGATGCCGTAGTCGGATATCTTCACGTTTTGCTTTTAAGGAACGAAATGTGATGGAGCATCACAGTTACTCCGCCAAACGGGTAGAATATATCATTGCATAGTCTCTCATATAAAAGAATTTTCTCACAATCGGGTTATTTTGGGGGGAAATTATCGACAATACATTGGGAAAGCTTGGGAACTTTTAAGGGACGCTGCTTTTCCAATGGCAACGATTCAAATTACATCCAAAATTCGCCAAGTCAACCGATTTGTGGGGATGGGGGCTTCACCCCTAACTAATTCTATCCTGGACCCTGCCAACACAGGGATAATATTAATAGTTACATATCCTACGGGAGTTTTAACTCAGGCAATTTTAAGTGGGAACTTCTTTGAAAAATAAATGTACAACAAATGTGCACAGCTGTGGAGACTTACACTTGATCCGGACTGTAACGAGAAGATAAGAATGTTGTCCGGTTTCAGATCTCGATAAACGATCCTATTTTCGTGAAGGAAGGCAAGACCCTCTGCAATCTGAGAACAAAAGCAAAACATCTCATTAATCTGAAAGCATCATTTTAATATAAATGCTGATCGACATTCTTTGAAAGGGTTTTGTAGCTAATTACTGCAGGTATGAGGCAGAGCCAACAGCAAATCAAAATATATTAATATCATTCCAAACAATATAAATGCAATGGCCAGTGCATTTGACAAATGTCATAATCTCTGCAGCGTTAAATATAAAAAAAAAAACAGAGACAGATTAGTAGGTATGTACTGCATGATTTGACTCTTTTGGCTGAGGATTCCTTTAAAGCGTCAATGCGGTACGCCTTTGTTAGGTCACAGTTAGGTTTGATACAAAGTTGTATTATTGATTTAAGCTCTCAAAGGCTTCTGGACGTCTGGAACAGTTTAACCGAGTTCATCGTCCAAGAAGGTCAATAATATCACGAGATGGTAATTATCTTAGCGTGAGCGAGGAGGATACATACGCGGTTTGGTCCGATGTATTGGCTAAGATAGTCCGTTCAAATCAGAATAACGTAACTAAGAGAACAGAGCCTAATAACTAATGGACTGGAGGTGTGTCCCGTGTAAATAACGTCCAACTCCTCTTCCCCTGTGCACCCTTAGCATATACTACAACAATCACGTAACATAACGTGCAAATGAACTTTACGAATCAACACACGAATACGATACACTATTCACTGTAGACTACAAGCTTGCTGCATAGCAGTAGGCCTAATTACCATAACGAGCAGTCAGTGCAGGGTACTACACTTAATACCATTTCATCATGTATACCGGTTAAAACATTTAAATCCCCTCCACCCCTCTCCACCATCCACACCACGACCCATTCCCAGATGGTATAATGGCTGCCTTTACCATGAATCCAATATCAATGACAGCTAAATAATAAATCAATTATGTAAAAATTGAATACCTACCTGCATTGAAATCTTATGCTGCAGTTTCCGATTGAGACGTCCCTTCTCAGAGTCGAGCCGCGAACCCAGGGATCCCTCAGGGGCCAGCTCCATCACCAACATCCTCGGGTTGTATGAGACCCCTTCCATGGAGACGAGGCAGGGGTGTTGTAAGTGGCGTAGAACGGTGAGCTAAGGGTTCATGGAGTAAAGCAAATGTATCGGGTATTATAATAAAAATAACAAATAGTCCTATCAAACCAAAAAGTTGCTCAATGCACTCTACCTGTAATGCAATACGAACAAGCAAAATATGACAGTCCAAAACAGTCAAAAATAGAATAGATTTGGTACCAACGCTTCAATAAAAATTGGTTCCAGTGTCTCAGAGCAGCATAGAGTCAGTGTTATAGGAGACAAACACTTTGTAAATTTTAATATGACAGAATACTTGAAGCAAGTCTGAAATGAAATCATAAGTACACCATTGGTAGAAATATTAAAGGAAACAGAAACCCTATAATATCAAATATGACAGATGAATTGAAGCAAGTCTGAAATGACATAACCAGCACACAAATGGTAGAAGTGTAAAAGGAGAAAGAAACCCTTATGATGACAGATGACTTGAAGCAAGTCTGAAATGACATCACAAGCATACCAGTGGTAGAAGTATTAAAGGAAACAGAAACACTATAATATTGAACATGACAGATGACTTGAAGCAAGTGTGAAATTACATCACTTAAGCATACCAGTAGTAAAGTATTAAGGAAACAGAAAGCCTATAATATTGAATATGACTTGAAGCAAGTTTGAAATGACATCACAAGCATTTACCAGTGGTAGAAGCTTTAAAGGAGAGAGAAACCCCATAATATTGAATATGACAGATGCGGCAAGTCTGAAATGACATCACAAGCACCAGTGGTAGAAGTAATAAAGGAGACCTTATGTATGCCTACTACATGTATGGTACATCAGCAATGATTCCAAAAGCTACACAGCAAAATTCACTGCTATTACAAGATATAATTGTTTTAATTATCCTTGGAAGTATAAGATGACTTGAAGCAAGTCTAAAGTGACATCATAAGCAATCAGCCACAGAAAGGCACACAGGTTTTTTTCTTTTTACTTCTCTTGTTTTCCTTGTTCCAAAAATTGTTTGTAACTTTTTCTCTTGAAATAAGGAACAGTAGTCTGGCAGGACCATTTCATTGATAACAGCTAAACTAAAGTATAAAGCAAAACAAAAGGGTCAACTCATGGCGAAGTTATGACATCACTAGTCAGACGACTGGCAGCTGCCCGGCATCAGCAGTTTGATAAACACCAACATCTGGGAAATATGACTGTTAACATCTTTTGCTACTTTATCAAATGAAATTATTTAGACCTGCAGGGATTCTGTCCCCTCTAATGGCAATGCCTATTTCAACAAAATAAAGAAAGTTTAATCCTACTAAAAAAGTTTAAATACTACTAAAAAAGTATAAATACTACTTCAAAAGTTTAATACTACTACTAACGAGGATAAAGAAGAAAAACCATAAAATCTTAAACCCATGCACTGTGAATCTGAATGTCCTCCTAACAAGATAGGACCAGTAAAATGAAAACGAGCAGTTTTCTGCAAGAAGACATTTCGAAAAATCAACCACTACTAGACTCCCAAGCTGGTGGAGGAATCCAGGAGGAGAATAGCGGGGCCCCATCAATTTTCACAAACCATCATTGCCATTGTTCCAATTGAAGTTCATCTGCCAACGTACGGCTAACCGAATGTCTACGTCGGACACCTCCAGTGCGTTGTGCAGAGAAACCGCAGAGAAAACAAACTTCTACGGTGTTTCCTGCAAACATAACATGCATCATGATACGAAACACGGGTGATTCAATGTGAGTAAATGCATCACCGGCAGCCCGTAAAGAGCGGCTTTTGGCCGTCGAAACCACCGTAAGACAGTTGCAAACGTACCTCCTGCCTCATCATTCGATGCGGGTGGACGTCGGACCTTTCAGCGAACATTTTGACTGCCACCATCTGAAAGAAAATGAGACGAAATGATAAAAACAGGGTAAAGAAATACGGGGCGGGAGTAACATAATTAATGTAATGGGGGGAGCTAGGTTTGTAGCTGAGTTACCTTCCTAAATTGTGATCCTACCTACAAGAACATTTTGAGTTCAGAACAAACAATTTGAACAGGAAAATAAAAACTACCATTTCCATGTTTGTCAAAAATACTTGAAGAAATTGACTGATTCATGAAGCAATTATGAAACATGTTCTCCCCCCCAAAAATAACACCTTAAACCGTCACGACTCAAATCTCAGTCCCTGACCTTGGCAGCCAGTCTTTGCCAGGGCAACTCACTGGTCAGGCAATGCCAGTGTTTTTATTATCTCTTTCTCTGTATTAACTGGATAATCAGCTCTTGATAGTTTTGTGTAAGTAATTATTGTGTTTACTGCTCTCGAAGAACAAATAACAGTAAGTTTTATGACTTTAAGTCGGACAGAGAGATGTTAATTGTTTGTGGAGTTAAACGTATTGAGTTTTTTAGAATACTTTTTTGTTACCTCGAGGCATGTACCATTGCCACCATACCCAGCGTGCTTACGGCATTGGTACCCTGGAGGATGTACTGAACATCCTGCACACGCAAACAGCGTAGAGCGTATACGCAGGATCGCACAAACCTTTCCATTGTATCTGGCTTCGAATACAGATCCAAAGCTTCCTTCTCCGAGAATTTTTTCAAAACTAGATGAAGCAAAACAGAGAGAAAGAAGAGCTCTGGCACATAATGCATCAGTCTGATAATTGCTGATCAATTTAGCAATTTATTCAAGTTTGTTTGTTTGTTTTGGCCAAAATTAGAATTAAAGAGAGCATGTGTATCCTTCAAATATATGGAATAGGTGTGATATATATATATATATATAT
>JAODAG010073152.1:0-12568 GCA_027574785.1 Orphnurgus asper | reverse complement strand
GGAATTGTAGCTGCTATAGTTATATGCATGCATGCGTTGGTATCCAAGTATCGCTGCTATAGTTATATGCATGCGTTGGTATCAAAGTACAGCAGTACGTATGACGTGTAGCCCATATTAATGTGTACTTTTCAAAGCACCTTATAGTTCGCAGTCCTGTATGCAAGTGTCAAAATCAGCGCCAAACCGCTATTTTTCTTTGTTTATATAAGGTGTCTTTTTAACAGGTGGCAAATGCTCACAAGGACTTGTTGGATGCCTTTACAATCCCAACTATAAAGCAAATATACACATTATTTTCTTCTTGAAATGTAGAGCAAGCTTGTTTCTGATCAGATATCGCCAGATATCGAAAATCCTGTCCGACAAATGGGCGTCGATAAAAAAAAACCACGGTGGCAATTGTTTTGCAAACAGCAGCACCAGGCCTTTTGTTTTGCGAGTGTCATCCAAATACTCGTTAATTCATCCACTTGCCCTCCATATCTTGTCGCCGTTTGTTTGTAAAAGTCAGTCCCACACACGGGTACGTGCCAGGTCTAATGATGTTACAAAACTTCTTTGCGAGTTCTGCCAGGGTTGTATTGCGTCTGTCGAACATGCTTATGCGAGAGCACTCCCATGCTTAAATTTGCAAAGTCGTGGCTGACACTACCATCTGATGATGATGACGACCTTGACTAAATTATTCAGATGTGTTTCTTGTCCAGATACAAGCTTAAATTCTGACTGGGGTTTATAATAGCTCAACTTCTTCCAGGAGGGTGGGGGCCAGGGAGGTTGGTGATGCAGGTCAAATCGAAAACTTTGTCCCCGACAGGGTACTGTGAATTAGGCCTTAATTTGCACGAACCATTGCAAAGTATCAGTTTTATGTCATTTTTCCTCCCATGCCCCAAAAGTTTGCGATATTTGCACAAATAATTGATCCAAAAGAGCTTGTTAGACTACCTCTGTTTATAGGTTTTAGTTGCAATTGAAGAAGTTGCTATATATACATATAAAAGCAAGAAAATTTTGTCTGTCATTGTTGCTAGGAAGTATAAAGAAATTTCAACCATATGCAATCTGTCGAGAAATGCAGTTACAGACATCGTCGTCATGTTCTGGTTTACTTGGGTAGTTTTTATATTTTACTATATACAGTACTAAACAGGTACACATTTAAATGAAGGTCATTAAAACTTACACTTAACTTCGCTGTTAAGTCGTGTACATTAATCTGTCCCTATTGGTGATAGCTATTTTAAGTGAATATACCCTGGGGTTGCATGTAGTTGTATCCAGGGTCTTTCAGTAATTAGGACAGAATTAATTAGGGAAGTTTAGAGTTGACACCATGCACATGTCAGGGAGCAGTCAATTTGAACAGAATTCTCTTCAAGTCATACCGTACTTTAATACCCTGGCCAACGTATGCATATAACTACAGGCTATAAGTCATTCCATATAGTTTAATATCCTGGCCAACATGCATAATTGGCTACAAGTCATACCATACTTTAATACCCTGGCCAACGTATGCATATAACTACAGACTGTAAGTCATTCCATAGTTTAATATCCTGGCCAACATATGAACATATGCATAATGAGGCTACAAGTCATACTGGACTTCAATACCGGGCCAACATATGCATAACTATAGACTACAATTAAGTCATACCATACTTTAATAATGGGCCAACGTTTGCATAACTATACGTTACAATCAAGTCATAATACTTTAATACCCGGGCCAACATAAGCATAACTATATAGGCTAGCTATAAGTCATATCGTACTGTAATACCCTGGCCGACGTATGCATATAATTATAGGCTACAATTAAGTCACACCATACTTTAATACACAGGCCAAAGTAAGTATAACTATACAGGCTATAACTATAAGTCATACCTCCGGTACATAATATTACATAATATTTGGTCTGGCCAATTAACGTATGCAGAACTATTGGCTACAAGCCATACTGTTCTCCTCCAATCTCTTCATGACAAATTCCTTTAAGTAGGGTATAGTGGTGCCACTTGTCATGTTAAACCAGCGATGCTGCAACATGAAACGCAATCAGCTAGGCCTATAGATATTCATATCACGGTTAGATTCATATTGTGAACAATTTAATTGTACAACTTCACAGATAGTTACTTAGTCTAGTATTTTATATTAGTATATAGTATTAATATTTATACTATACATCAGTAATGGTATTACTATACATCAGTAATTGTAGTTTTACGATTATATCTAATATATTAGGACAGTTGAGCATGAGAGATGAAGGAATTAAGACGAAAAAAGATAATCATAGGTTCGAAGCCGATTACGAATCATCAACAATGTACAGAACTATAACCAAGAATTACCCCACTGAATTATCCTACCAGTGTATCATTGGGTCGATGCAGAGTATATGAACGTCCGGTTTAATGAAAAAAATAAAGTCGGTCCTTGAGTTCTTTAATTATGTATTTATTGTACATATTCAATGATTAATAGTCGAGATACAATCGTGAAATGATATAACCAAATTTACAAGAATAGATAATGAATCAAAGAAAAATAATTACTTCTCCCATTACAGTGCTAGGAATATATTGTTTTGACGATGGTCTGCATGTAGGTGGCCGCTCCTTCATTATAATTAAGCCACAAATCTTGTAGCGACGTACACATGACTGAAATTGTCGCAACTTGCAGGAACACAGTTCATTGATTGGAGATAAAATGATTGGTTTTGAGATCACGGGCACGATGAAGCAAAAGTCTGACGCGTCATTCGTCCAAAGAAAAATCTAGAACCTGCAATCGCCAAGTCTATTGGGGACACTCAGACAAACGAGGGTCTACAGTTAAGTGAACCAGACAATTGCAGCTCTTGCCAGACAGCTAAGTAGAAATTAACATATTATAATTACACTGTTGGAAGCCTATACCAGAGATTTTGAAAGAAAGAAAGATTAGATACATTGTTCAACATATCCCGACAATATTATAGTGTGCGCTACACGTTCTGCGACTCTACACCCACACAATGATATCCATGACTATACAGATATCCATTTCTATACAGATATCCATGTCTATATACAGACTGATCAAAAAGGCTTTTCATTTTAAAATTTATAGTTGAAGTTGATAGTCAAAACACTTTGTTTCAGCATGAACCCTCCATAAATTGACTCGTTTATAAGTTATATGGATGTCATGTTACGATTTAATGGCACAGTATTGGATGAGTATAATATTTATGATGTTGTGATTTTGTGGCATGATATGGCTTGAGGATAGACTTGTTATTTAATGACATGGTATGAGTATAGCCCTACTTATTGATGTTGTGATTTAATCGCATGGTACCGTATAAGTTCAGTACATACATGCCTACTTACACTGGTGTTGTGTTATAAAATGGCATGGTATTGGTTGAGTTTACTTATTGATGTTGTGATTTAAATGGCATGGTATGGATTGAGTATATAATACTTACGGATGTTGTGATTTAGATGGCATGGTACAGGTATAGGCCTACTTATTGATGTTGTGATCTAATGGCATGGTATATGGGTTGAGTATACTTACTGTTGTTGTGATTTAATGGCATGGTATGGGTGGAGTATATATACTTACTGATGTCATTTAATGTCATGGTATGAGTTTTGTATATAGGCCTACTTACTGATGTTGTGATTTTATGGAATGGTATCTGTTAGGTATATATACTGATGTTGTGATTTATTGGCATGGTATGGATTGAGTATTGCCCTACTTATTGATGTTGTGATTTAATAGCATGGTATCTATTGGGTATATACTTTCTGATATTGTGAATTGATGGCATGGTATGGTTTTAGCATATGGAATACAATAATAATATAATAAAGTTGCTATATCAATCAGGTTTGGAAAATTTGTTTACTAAATTAATTGAACAAATAATTATCGCCCCATATTTTTGATAACTTAATAAGGCTGAATACTTTTTTTTTCTTCATTGTAACACACATTTTATTTGCATATAGACTTGCACGTGTCTTCACAATTTCTTCATCCAGACGATATATTTGAAATGATTAAACCACCGTAGTAGTAACTGGGGTAATATCATCAGCATTTTTTTTTTCAAACACTACAAAAAAACTCATCGACGACGTTATAACCCAACGTTTCCCCAATGATATTATTTTTTGTTCGACCCAAAGGAAAAATTACCATTGGTTATTATAGTTTGGCATTATGGTTCCACCAATGTCGTGCCAATGGCAGAATTAATTTCATATATCATATACACCCATATAGTGTTTGATATGAATCCATATAATATATATATTATACTGCAGAATTTATGCAGCTCGGAAAATGTTAGGATATAATAGTGAACTCACTAAATGTTTACATCTGTACATTTTGTCCGTCCATGACCTGAAAGGGGGAGGGGGGAATTGAATGTCTTCTGTGGCCATTACTAGAACCTCTGCCAGTATCGTATGGCAATTTTCTTTGTTGGGCCAAGCCAATAATACTACGGTAGCCCATAGTGATCTACCATGGTTCTTTTTTTCATAACTGAAAACTCTGCATGCCTTTAAGTAATAGTAGACCTTTAATACTATAGCTAGACCCTGAGGTGAGATTGTAACCTGATTGCATTGTAAGTGTTTTTTTTTCCATTCTTGCATGAAGATAAAACACTATATATATATAGCCACCCTGAGGGGCAATATGTACATCTCTATAATTTCCCGGAAACGAAACCAATAGCATATATTGTTCGCACCCAGATTCAAGCTTAGTGTATAATACACAAGATCCATTATCCGTGCACTGTGTACCCAGATACCAGAATGCTGTCATAGACATTATTTGCATACTTTTAACGAGCAATTTCGGCTGCAGGTTATATATTAATTAGTCTACAAGGCACTGACTAAATGGTTTCATGCACGAATGGGGTTTTCCAAAACCGCTTACTATATATAGCGATATATAGCGAATCGTAAGTTTACTCATTTCGGGAGGGGGGGGGGGCATGTCCTTTGAAAGATATAATTGATCAATATTCTAGCAAAAATCCCCCATACCCTTATCCATAAAACAAAATGTTCAATTAGCCAAAGCTGTAACACACCATAAAAGAGCCCATTTAATGGCTAAAGCAGAATTATAAGGTCGAATGCCAACCCACTCTGGGGTATCGAATGTTGTTGCTGATTGTCACGAGCATCCTGCTGGTTTCACATTGTAAATCAATGGTTGGAAAAACTCTATATGCCAAAGGGAAATGTTCCCGGGTTAATGGCCCGGATGATGCTGACCGGGTAACGTATGCGTCATTTGATGGCCGCATTGTAGTCTTCATGCCAGTCTGTGCAGATTTTACACTATAGGCTATGAACTAACACATGGCCAACAGCTAGTATAGGTCTATAACGTACGATATATGATACAGTACACGGTAGGATAGGCCTATAACTACATGCAAATAATACCTTGGACCATTATATACTGTACTTCAAATAATATTCTGTTGTATCGTGTATCTGTAATCGCTCTGTCCGCCAGCCTACATAGCATAACTTGATTGAATAAAATGAAACACTTCAGTATACATACGGTAAGATGCCAGGATTAATTGGTGCACATTTGCATAATGTTAGTTTGAGGTTTCAAGTTTTACTGTGAGCACTATATATACTGCAATATTGTAGTTAAAACCAGGTTAAAACTTGCAGTTAAAACTGACCCCTTTTGTATCAGCATCAAGGGGAGATCATTTTTTATGACCGTGATGAATTGTGAATGTGAGATAAATCATACATGCCGCAATGCCAGCTCTTAATACCTTCCTCATCCAGGCCCATGCATGTCCGTAAATTATGGGGGTCCGAAACATAAAACACTGGCATCATTAAAACCTACCCCAGGATTAAATTTCCCTTGGATCAATCTGCATCAAACTGCTGTGTATTGATTATGACAGGTTGGATAATCAAAGATTGCTCACAGGCTGCAAGCAGTGTTCTTCCCAGGCTTTGTGACTTTCAGAGAATTTTAACCTACTTAAAGTTCCGGAGCTATATGCCAAGGAATGCCAACGAAGTTGTTTCCTTCTTGGTACAGTAAAACAAATAAGATTGGAAGGGTAATGGCTAGTGGACCAGTCGCATCATGTACGTTACAAGTGAAATTTGTCACACAAGGGAATCTGTGTAGTGGTGAAAACCCTCCCCATGTAATTTATGATGCACTGTGTTATCATGTAATTATACTGCTATATATAATGTAAAAGAATTGCTAAGCCTAGATCATATCAAATTATAGTCCTAGCCAGGCTACATAAATGGTACGAATTCTAGTACGTAAGTTGGTGTCGAACAAATTATGAGCACACCCCATATTTTCTGTATGATATTTTTAGGACCCAAAGTCAAGAACCATATATAGCTGACAAGCAGCTGACAGAACATATTCACAGTAGTTGCATCACATGCATGGAATGATCTATCTGTTTTCTTGGAATTTGTCCACTTCTCAGTTGCAAGTTAAAATGATAACTTGGTAAATTGGACAATAACTTATGACCACTTATGACCAGTTGGCACTGGTTCAATCATCCAAGTTGAGACAGTACAAACAGTATAAGCTGGTCATGCTGTGACAATTTTGACCATTTGCACGGGACTGCATTACATTTTTACCCATATCTTTAATTCTAAATTCTATGTCTTTAAAGGATACGTCCAGGTTAACTTTTTGAAATGTTTACTGATTTCAAATAATTTATCATAACCGTGGCTTCAATTTTTATCCCAAATCTTCGTTCCTGCACGGAAAAATTCGTGAAAATGTATGGGTGAATACGGAGGTATTGAAAGAGCCTTGTGTATATTTGCATATTGACCTGGTGACATGTTACGTAGTTTCCTAACATTCCGTTTTGCGTTTTGTAAACAACTCCTAAGCAAAACTATAGTACTACTACTGCATACACTGTGGGTACTAATACGTGTGACACAGCACTATAAATTTGACAGTGCTAGCGATGGCTATGTGTCAGGCATTCGATGAAACTCTTAAATTTCAGTTATGCATGCACATTTCCTTCCGGTTTTACAAACACATCTATTTCATGACAACACAAGCTCCCACGGTTGGCATCGAGTTGCGACACAATTAAACACCATGTCAAATGCTGTACTGTAGTCTAGGTCCGTAGATCTAGGCCGCCGCCTTCATCTCTCTCTTCGTGTGGCCTAACGTTAGGACGTGGCCTGTCACGTACGGGTTCAAAAGCATACGGTTGTGGTCCAATATGCCTTCATCCATTGCTTAGGTTTCTCTCTCCTTCTTATGACCTCGTAGATGAAATGTCGCCCAATGTTAAACGAGACCAAAGGAATAACGATGGATTACGAAGTATTGTAATTACGGACAGCGTGTGTGGTTATACAGTAGTTACGTACGTGTGAACACAGTATATTTACAGTGGTGAAACCGGACCATAGCCTTACAATTGTTAGGAAATGACGTCACATACTTTCGTATGAGCCTAAAAAATATTCATTATTTGGTCAATCCGTGCAAAGACGTGCTAATACGTATCGTAGTTAAAGTTTGATGTAGAACGGGATATTTTATATTTCTCTACACATTGGTACAGGTTTAAGGACCCTGGATGTATCCTTTAACCTGTCTGTGCTATTTGCATAGAACCATGAATGGGTATAATGAGATTGGTAATTAAAGAACACTGAAATCAATATGATCTCTGATGTAAATATTTCAGACAAATGTGTGATAAACATTTCTTATCTATCCAGAGAAAATAATGTCTGTATGGCTATCAAGCTTTGTTGGCTGTACCTACAGATAACATTCCGAAGGTCAAAATTTTATTACAACGCATTTTTACAGAAATTTACAGTGGTGTTACTGTACGCTATACATACATAATGTTAAAGTGTATACCGAGCGATGTGACAATTACCGGATGCAGTTGGGGGGGGGGGGTGCAAGGTGTGGCCCAGTTGTGCTTGTTGTTGTGCATCATTATGAGGTTTTCTATGCCTGCGTGATGTTAACGCGGCAGCGATCGTTCTAGAGGGAGGGTGCCATGGCCCTCCCCTATATGCATTTACTGATTTACAAAACCAGACAATTGTCTGCTTGCAGTGATGATTTCTTCTCCCAAGTCGGTAAAACACGACATTATACGCAGAAAAGGGAAGTCTGCCTTTATCTACTAATTGAACCAGCTGTAAATAAATATGCAGCCGGATCGTTGCGGATCTTTGGAAATATGCATGCATGCAGCCGAATTTTGTTACTTTTTTTTTTCTAGATGAAATTGCACGATTGATTTATAAACCACGTTCACAGATTTGCATGTGCAAGCTTGCCCATCGGGAAAATATTCGCACGGTACCGAAATCGTTGATGGAGATCTACAAAATAAGCATTGTAATCGGCAGCCCTAATTAACTTATTTAGTAGTCTGCGGTAACAATTTGTGGACCAAGTCAAGAATATCATCAGAACAAGTCAAAGGGCTCGAATAACGCCCAACTTATATTTCTGAAACTGCATATGGTCCCAGCTGCATGCATGATCTCAAAATTTGAAAAGATGGGAAACATATAGCAATCTGTGCAGCATATGTTGATACTTTGAAATTATAGACCTAGAATACGAACAAGTTTTACCCGCAATCCTTTCCTGATAGTTTCTCAAATTTTCTACCCACGCAAAAACCAAAAGAAATCTGCCTGCAAAACATGAAAGTCGCTTGTTTTGCATACGTACTGTATGATGTTGAGAGCTTATACACTTTGACTGAGAGCTTATACACTTTTTATTTTTTTTATAAGTCCTGCATCAAACCTATATACATGCAGCCTAATTGACATGGCCATTAAAGAATCCTGAACAAACAAGAGGAAAAGAAATAAATAGCTAGGGTAGATATGTTTTTCAATATTTGATATATATATATATGGCCAGCTATATATTGGGATATACTGTGGTTTGACATCTGTTTTAACAATAATATCTGTAATCGTGTGCAAAACCTCGCCATTGGCGATGCATGTAGTTAGGCCTATACGTAGTATACCTGTGTATTTTGAATCTCTTGAAATTGCTTATTGATAGTCAGATATATATGTGATGGTTACTTGATTACTTAAAAAAAAAGGAAACATTACGCAATTTTGTCTCTTGTCGAAACTTGAAACCAACACTGCAGTTTCGCTTAGACAAGTGCGGTAATAAAACTCTTAACCGGACTTCCTGCTTGCAAGGTCATGGTTGTCTACACAGCTACAGCAGTTGGAACAGTCGTAAATGATAGCCATGGATCATGACACTTATCTGTGATTGCTGCGGTGTCAATATGCTTTTAGTGGGTTCTTTTTCTACAGTATTTTAACCAGGGAGCTGCCACTAGATTTTTAGTTCTTACCATTTAATTATTTCTATGCAAAAGAAAAGAGATTCGGGCAAACATAATGTGTCCCCCACATCAAATTTTTCTTCTGAAATTTATCTTAAAACATTAAGTGGATACTTTTTCATCGCCTATTGGTTTATCTGTTCGTAGACCCTCTTCAGAAGGTAGGGTCTGCCGTTTTTTTTTTTTATAATAGAGATTTCTGATTCCTCAATTATTGCAATTGGAAGATCATGAAACATTCAAAGAGAGGATAACTCTCTAAAGCTAATTATTCCAAACTATACTTTTTATGGCACAGATTTGCATTTGTTACCGTGATGATCAGTATCAAACATAGCAAGGCAGAAACTTCCCACCGCCGAGTGTATGCTTACAAAACTCGAGAATATTTCAGGACTGCGAAAACAAAACAAATCGCTGACTGAATTTGAATAAACACTTTGGGGGGAAGGGGAGGTGGCTGAAGGCACTGGGGTTATTGTATGGAAACTATACTATTGCTACTACAGAACTACATTTTCATTGCTGTCAACTATGTCTCTGTGATTTTATTTAATACCTTGAGCTAACTATCAATAGCCACACTGGCCTTAAAAGTTGATCTAGCCTGGTCCTGCTAATAGGTTAATCCTCTGGAGATTTGGGAGACTGAGCAATGTATAATTGGAAAAGCAAACAATGTGAGACGGCCTTTGCAGGGGAGAGAGAGATATTCCTCATGAACATTTACTTCGCAGTGATAGTATAATTATTGGCTGAATTGTTTCCCTCTTTTTTCCTAGATTTTCCTGCAGGATCAGGATAATATGCAGCAGGAGATCAACGATGTAGGCCTTGTCGATCCCCCACCCCTCCCTGCAAATGCTAGAGACATGTAAATATTGTTCTTACATTCATATTATATGAAAATAATACTCTTTTGGATGGCTTACCTCGCAATAGTATTCTTGCTGAACTAGCCATCGGAAACGTGGTACCTCATCTTCTCGTTAAAATGTGAACAATCAGTGCATACGTTAACAGCGAAAGTATCTTAAACCGGGAGTAAATACATCCGCTGCTGTTTCCTAAAAGGAAAGCCAAGTTTAAAAACTTAATCCATCTAATACAGTCGCTGATCAAAATTAGCACAAATATGTATGTGATTATAATGTATAAATTTTATATAATATGTGCATTAATTATTATATTATATTCAAACTTATAATTGGGTGACTTGCAGATATGTGGCACACAGTAGATCAGGTATAAGTCTAGAAGGAATTATAGTTCCATGTGAATGTGTGTGTGCATATGCCTCATGCGCACATAGGGGCGGACAGGAAGGTGCACAATCCAACCCCTCCCCCTCACCTCCAACCTTATTCTGGCAAAACGATACTCTTATATATTGATATATAAGTGTTCTTCCCCCACGCCTTTTCATATTATATCATCCTTTATTGGATTCCCCTTTTTCCGAATGTTAAGCTTGATCATTCATTCCCCCCTAGCTGTGCCTAGATATGTGGAGGTCGGAGTTTACAGGCGGGTCGGTCGTAATCATAACGCATAATCTAAAGAAAGCGCGTGGGACTGACCCTAATTTTGACCCCAACTGGATTGAGCACTTTGCTCCACATTTCATGGTTTCCTTTCAGAACTTGGGAGGGCTTGTGCCCTCTCTGCCTTGGGGGAGGGGGGGATTTGGGTTGAGGGAGCTGTTTACTCATCTCCCACCAAGGTTTAACCAAGAGGAGGTGGCAATCATTCCCACCCCCACCATTCATTCCATAAGCCTATGTTACTTTCATGGATTGCAAATCAATACAACAGCAAAGGAGGTGCTGGAAATCCATAAAACAGGAGAATTATTTACCAATTGTCTTTTCATGAATGAATGCACGGGCCTGTTGCTATAAATTTTGTGTAGGATATTTGATATGGCTCGTACCCTTTATGCATATATGGCTGGCTGGTGTGGGGAAGGGGTGTAGCTAATTCACCAAAGTATGTTCCCCACTTGGCACCCAATTAATTGGTATCTTGGTAACATGCAGCCACCCAGCAATATTTTCAAAAACGGGCACGAAAGTGAAGTGTTCGATCAAAGTGTATGCAAAAAATTGTATCCGGATTATACTGTAAATTTAGTGCATAATCGGCTGCATATATAGGAGCGAGTGAAGTATGTGTTAGTATTTCTTTCATTCGTATCAGGCAAAAAGGAGCAAAATAGTTTATATAAATGCATGCATGATAAATGTTTGATTGTTATGTTACTATATAAAAGTTATACTGGTTAGCTGTTTCTGCCACTATATATACATGGAAAAAGCAGACAATGCCAACAATTAGCAGCTGATAAAAGCAGAATATGAACCATCAAGGAACTTATAGCCATCTTCATCAGTCCAAACATAACATTGATCAATATGGCATTCTCCATGCATCTCAATGTATGCATGCAATATCTCCCCCCCCCCAAAAAAAAACATCAATATACCCGGGGTATGTGTGTACAGTCTGCCAGTCTGTCAGAAAATACTTCACTGCATGCACCATGCATTTCTTTCTACGACAGCGAAAAATAAACTGGCAAGCTATATTATACTGTACATCCAAAGAAAACCATATAAAGATATCCAAAGAAAACCATATAAAGATATCCAAAGAAAACCATATAAAGATATCCAAAACAAACCAAACTGGTACATGTAACCTAAAGTTTCTGTAACTAGTTTTGCTTTAAGACTTTACTTTAAAACTTAAAAAACTTGATTATTACATAGTATCAATCACCTTGTTAATTGTTAAATTGCTTTAATCAAATACTCACGTTTAACTTCTTCGGCAGTTCCTATAACGTTATATGCTGCAGTACTTTTGTAAACTTCTGTATGCCCGCCATCAATGACCTTATAAACTGTCCTTGCATCTAACAGCGCAGAAAGACAAGGAAGTTGGGTCTTTAACAATAGAAAAGCAAACCCTCTAACTATCTTTTATGTTTGGGGAGATCTGATTAAAGTCTATTTGTTAATTGAACGACAGTATAGAGTATATCAGTCAAATGTTCCAACTCTCTTATTTTGGTATGTAAGACTACCAAAAATAAAGGATACGCACAGGAGT
>JAODAG010073151.1:0-27955 GCA_027574785.1 Orphnurgus asper | reverse complement strand
ACATTGGATCATTGGCAAGAGAGGAACAAAATTATGTGTCTCTATGGATATCGCTCTCTATATAAAGCCTCGACTAGGCTATTCTATATTTGAGTGAGAATAGGGGGGGGGGGTAACTGGAGCTCTCGCCACCCTGGAAAATAACAACGACAAAAAAGCCCTGTAAATAGTTCAAAAGACAGTTTTCGCCTGTGGTGTTGTTACTACATACGTCCTTCCCCCCTCCTGCAACATGTCCGGCTTAGCTTACGGCTCATGCGTCCGTCTTGCGTCTAAGCGTGGATGACAAGTGAACGCGCAGCTTATCTGTAAACTCAGCTCTCCCGTTATAGATTTACGTTGGATCCATGCCAAGAACTAACCAAGAATGAGCCACGTGATTCGTCATCACATTTATAATGTAGCCTACGTAAATGTACTTCAGGTGGCTCGCCGCCAACGGGCGTATATTTCGACATATTGGAGAGATAAATCAACTTTGGACGACACAGTTACGCTTAAAGAGGACACACGTACACACCAATTATAAGATGAAGCGCAAAGATGAATCGACAACCGTTATAATTAGCGAATGCTGTCTTTAGTGTTTCATTTCGCTGTGGGCGACTTCATTCGTGGAAAGGGTCCATTAGTTGTGTTGTAACGTTCGTCGTAGGAAGATCCACATTGCTCCGATCCTCTCTATGACTTGTCACGTTTGGTGAAACATTTAGAAACAACATAAATGGCCGCATAATAAATTGAATTGAATAATAAAATGAATAGAATCAACCTGCAATGGTTGTCAATTTACGACTCGATTGGATTGCATAGTTCTTAACTTCGCTCAGCACAACTGCAGTGCAGTTGTGATGAACAAGTTTCCTCTCACGCCCCTCGTCAGCTTTTTTTTTAAGAAAGTGGTCGAAGATCATTGGTACACTCACGTCCGTCGGATGGGAACGTTTAATGACGGTCCCTTGAACAGCAGGATGGATTATATGGATTTACATGCCTGCCTCGATAACTTCTCAACATTGGTCGAAAAGAGAAGCCGGGCTTCTTTAAAAAGCCGAAGTTCACCCACGATCAACACGGGCATTAGCCCTTACTATACTAGTCTACTGAACTAAACTAGACATTATTAGATCCACGACGTCAGATACAGTCAATAGCTTCTCGGCCTTTTGGCTATGATCATGTGTAGTATCTGAAATAATAGTGGGGGCCGACCTCCAGCAGAGCCATAAGCTACACATTACGTGGCACTACACCCGCCCAGGTACCGATCGAAAAAGAACCGAGGGCTGGGAAGTGGATGGTGGTGCAGTGGCATATTGCTGCCGTTGTTTGGCTTTAGAGCCCATGTTCTTTCTTGGGTAGCTTTTCTTTAAACAAAAACAGTCAACCAACGGTTATACTAACGGTTTATATTTGTCAATATCTGTCAATGTGCATACCGATGTCATGTTTGCTTAATTGTAACGTATTTAACTTTCCATGCAAATTCCAGCAAAATAAATGACATTTAGCCAGCAGTTACTTACGGTATACATCAATGTGTAGGTTAACCTTAGGAGCACGGAATAGCTTTTGTCATTATATGTTATATATGTGCCACTTAGTTATGATATAGGCCTTGCTATGTAAATATAACAACATTTGAACGTTTTGGGTCAATAATGTTGGCTACGTATTGTGAGGTAATTTTAATAAATATTATTCAGCAGCTGGCCTGCATAAACTTAGAATCATAATAATTCATGTCCTTTATTCCGTTGTTTTTGTACGATAGCCATTATTTTAACCAAAAGAATGATATAAAGTTGTTGAAACGCTGCATTATACAGAAACGAGTTTGATTAGCCAAATCTTCATTATGTCTATATGTGAATGGCCATCCTCTGTAAAATGTACTTTCATCCTACTTGGATAATTTTGTTATTTATATAGTGTCTTTAGCCCAGACCCAAACAAAACTATACGCCTTATGACGAATATATATAATATCTCTTTTCAGACTTGGAGCGATTATAATAATATCAACCGAAGGAACTAATACATTCGTTTGTAATCGCTTTACTGCACATATGCCTGGTGATCAGTTCGATCAAGATTAAGACTCCCTGGAATAGTCGACCATGATACTAAATCCACACCGTAATCTTCCACTGATCAACCGGCATTTGTGCAGTAAAACGATTACCGATTCTAGGCTGAGGACGAACACATGCGTACATGGAAAACAACTGTAACGTGATTTTCCCTCCAATTGAACTTTAATTGAAAATATATGGACAAGTCGAATGACATAGAATAACATTTCTTACATGTTTCCTATAATTTAGAATGCTACGGAAACTTTGGTTGAATAATGCGATACGATATTGGTAATCCCTCGATTACCCAAATCCAAAAACTCAAGCAAACGGTCAGTTAACGTCAGTTCAAAAATTGCTTTCTTTGGAAAATGCTCTTGGTCAAATATCTTGACCGAACTGTATCATTCTTTAGAGGAATCACAAGAATTAAAAGACAGAATTTTTGATTTCTTAATTAACCATTAAACCCTATGTTGAAGACGTGAAGGATTGTGGAATATATTAGAAAATGATAATTTGTTTCGAAGAATATCTTGTAGATATATCATCATACCATTGGAAGGTAATAAATCAAGGAACACACAGATCAATGCCGGAGGCTAATTACACCTCATATGCAAATTAGCTAATTAGGCTAAGTGTGCATATAGTATTTATCTCAAAACATGCCATACTATCCAAGTACTCCTTATATTAATTATGTGTAGGGTATTCCAAACATGTTTGTCATGAATTCTTTGTTATCAATATCAAAATCGACGGATTTGGATAATGAGACGTGACAAATTTAGGCCCCCTGCATTATCGAACAAAACATTGGTGTATCCTGTAATTAAAGCTTATATGCAAAATAGGAGTATAGGCTACTTAGGCCTACTATGCTGGCGACCAGTATAGTCATATAAAACAAATTAGACTAAAAGCTGTCTAGTTTTCATTGAAATATTCATCTCTATCATTATATTTCATACTTAATTTAGTAAATATAGGCTTAAGAATGCTGGCGTAAAACAAATAATGCTGACCTATCCCTGTCAGTGTCACTGTAGTATCATGCTAGTATCGATGTCGAGTGTGTGGTAGTACACCTATACATACATTGTTATCTACTAAACCAGAGAGAGAAACCTGCTAACGAACGCTCTCGGCAATAACGGTATCCAAACAACGGCGCCATTGTCACTGGCAGAGCTTCATGCAAAATCGTGTCACCTGACGTCATTTCCGTCCTACTGTAGTGTCCAAATAGGCGCTGTAAGCATATCCTGCTGGCAATGAAGTACACAATTCCCTTAATATGGCTTCTGTATAGCCTACGCCTAGCCGGTCCACTGTACACGATTGGTCCTTTTCGTCGTTTCGACCATTCAGATTGCATCACTGTGAAAAGGGGTTTATGAATAACTAGTTTACTAAGTATAGCCCTACTAGAATACTAAGTTTCAGAGCCTTCCCCGGGTACTTTCATTGATGTGTGGAAATACTCGACCGGGCCTTCAATTCATAAGATTATTTATCTGTAGTGTTATTAACCATTTACCTTACCTCCAGTTACTAACGAACGGACACTTCGAAAATGAAAAAGTTTATATTCCTGCTGTTATCAAAGAGTGCCGTTGATGCACTAGAGACTTTCCACTATCCAGACGATGACGTACTTCTTGCAACATATCCCAAGAGTGGCAAGTAATATGTTGTTCAACCCTTGAACGTCATCCGAGTGCGTGAGCGTAGACTACTTGTTCATGCATGAGTGTGTTGTCTCTCCGGGGCTGAGGGTACGCACCACAATTAATTGCTCAATTGACTTACACACTAACTTTGTTATTTCATGTGACCGCCACAGACATTTAGAAGGAGACACCAGGCATATGGCTCCCCTCTTATGAAAGCTGACATCTTGGACAGTCATGGAACCTACAAATTTCCATACGAGGACTATCTAGATTTTGAGCTAGGAGAGTAGAAAGTTTACGACAGTACACCCAATCCCTAAGAAATGCTTCCCGGACGATCAATTCCTACATATCTGCCACGAATTACTAAAAGTGTTTAAATCGTCTTAAATCCTCCCAATTTTCGCACCATCTGTACTTTAGGTTATACTCTACAACATCCAATCATCAAAATATATAATGATCTCTGCTAACATACCATAAAATCATTAATCTAATAGTGGTGTATACCCTTAAGGGAGAGTGAACGTCAGCTTTTCATTTCCAAATTCTGCATGCTGTTTTGTTTGCTAATCCTTACTGCAAAATTAGTCGCCTTTCATTATATCTTTACTCCTACAGAGGAATATCATACATTCATTGCAGGCACTTCAATGTCAATTTTACACAAAAAGTGTACATAGTGATTTGAACATTTTAATGAAATTATTTACCACATATTTCACTCGTTTTGCTTCTCTCACTGACTTGCTTCAGTGCATATGAATGTTGATTGCACTAGAAGTCTGAAAAGAGTCTAGAGACATGAAATTGGACCACACAGGTTGCACATGAGGGTAGGAAGGGGTGATAGAGATGTGACCACATATCCTGCCAGGTCTGAGAAAAAAGAAGAAAAGTTGAGGTCAACAAATATGACCCAATTTCAAGATTTGGAGAGGTATCATGTTGTCAATGAGAGGTAGGAAGTTTACTACATGTATACATCATGTTATTGAACTGTTAGAATGAGTTTAGTCCCTGAAATGGAGAGTATTCCTTCAAATTAAAAATAAAGGGCGCCCTTCAATAGAGTAACGTGTGCAGGGTTGTTGACAATGTTCAGGCTCTGCTGAGTGGCTACTACAAAAACAGCATTCTCTCCATAGTTGATAACAGAATTGTTGCAGGCACAGAGCACTTCAAAATCACATTCCATTTTGAGCATTTTGGACAAATTTAGTGTCGATATTTGGGAATGTATTTTTTTTTGAGGGGGTGAGAAGAGAGAGACTATATTGCTCAAAAGTCGGTAGTTAGCTTTTAAAGTGAACTTTCTATCAACAGATGCTGACAGGAGATGTTGACATGGGTTCAACAACACAAACAACACAAAATACACATGCTCAGAGACAGAAACTCTTTTGAAAGAGCAGCATCTTTGAATCTGTCACATTGTAGAGTGATAACAAATGCATAATTCTCCAACAAAATGTTTACAGCTAGAAGAGCACCTCAAAACCGTATATTACCGAAGGCTATGGATGAAGATGCTATCGAGTTCAAGTCGAGATAAAAGCAGGCAGAAACAAACGTGGCAAAGAAAGGGTTGATGGAGCAATGTGAGAATGCTTAGGCTGAATCGTAAACACTCAGCAGCTAGCAACCATCATATGAATTACACTGTGTTCTAGCAAATCATTTGTTTGTAAAACCAGAAAGCTATACATGTTTGCGGGCAATTTATACACCTAGTCTGCAAGAGGTTCCATACACACACCAATGTCAGACAATGCATAACTGTCGTACATACCTGTGAAAAGATTCTGTGGAGAACACATTCCAGTAACTCCACCCAGAAAGCTGAACAGACGAATAACATCCCACAATCCTAACGACAGTGTGCTACTGTCTCAAGATCATAGTGACATCCACATGGTAAAAAGTGCCTGGTGAATAGATCACATTAGAAATGGTAGCATTAGGGCCATAAGCTGAGTAAAGCCTGGTTGCATAGCCATCCTTAACCATTGCAACGAATAAGAGATCACCACCCTGATGTAGTGAAGACCAGGAGTATTTCACAAAGAGAGCAAAATACAAAATAATAACGTAACTGCCATGCTGGTCACAAGTATGAATTGAACACACCCAACGTGAACAAGTATTTGCTACCCACTCAGGTCAAGGCCTAGCTCTTCTGAAATATCATTAAATCAGGAAGGTGAATGAATTATGCACCTCCCGGCCAGCCTAATTGCCTACCTCCATGTCAATGGGAAGGGAAAATGCCATGATAAAAGTGACCAGACATTGGTGAGATTGCATTGGACTCTTCTACCGCTGCAGTCCTTGATTTGGACAGGAGGCGAGCCCCTTCAGCAATGCATATTATTTGCGACATGCTATGCCGCTGAGAGACATAGTGCCGTTCCCTGGATATGAAACGTGTCAACTGCATATAGGCATGAACGTGAACTCAGGCTAGGCTAGACTATAGGCCTACTTACTTTTTGATTGGAGAAGCCAGACAGCACTAACTTAGGCTACCTTCATCACATGCATAATTATGTTACTAAGTTACTCAGTCTTCCCCAATTGCTGGCCTTCTCAGCTTAGGTAACTTCTTCTAGCGAACAGAGTGATCTCAGCACTCTAAAATATATTTGACACAGTTCTATATACAGTAGTTTTACAAAGATAGTACCTCAAAATTCAAATCACAGAATTACAACATTTTGACCGAAAAATCACCCCAGTGTTAAATCTTGGGACATCATTCCTCAAATGCGTTTTAGTATACCAGACTAAGCTTTTCAGCCCAAAATTTGGTCTCTCCTCGCAAACGGTGAATACAAAATCTGGCTCTGGATGGGTCTAGCCAGTCTTTATTCTTTTTCATAGTTATTGTTTTCATTCAGTGTGACTTTCAGAGCACAGTCTGTAATTGTAAAAGTTACAAGTTGTTGCAATGTTTGAATTAGTTTAAAGTGCGGTACACAACGTCAATACCAAATGCAGTCCTCATACAATGAATTACTCATTAACTTGATCTACAATTAAGATGTGTATTGCTCTTCATAACCAGAAAGGCACAGACGTTCCTATATATGGGTATTGTTATACTAAAGTGTACACTTCTTACTATCAGAGGAGAATGTAATTGGTGAATTATTAGTTGTGTATTGTTTTAATTAGCGATAGTGGTATGTACCAGCAGAGTGTATATATATATACCCTGAATACCGTTGTTTCGTGATAAAAATTCTACTACTAGCGAACGTTCAAACCTCTAAGACGATTGAATCCGAGAATTCTAGGGGGAGGCGATTAAACGAGCCAAAATGGTGGGTGTATACAAAACTGTGCTTAGGGGTGTAAGGAGTGACACTTCCTTACTTTTTTACCATCTCATTTTATTGGTCCTTTCATTAAAGTCATATATACATAAGTGTAACGTAATGCAATCATTCAATGTACAATATCATTTATAAAGAATTAGTTAACATCATTAATTTAGAGAAGGTTGGTGTTTGAACACTTCTTGAAATCGCAAAGAGCGATAAACGTTTTTCTTTAAAATACAATACTCGATATCAGATAACCATTGAACTTGAAATGATATGCAGAGGCATCAGGCTTTTCCTCATTAACTTTACAATCGAAATAAAATTCTTGGCATAGAATATGTAGAAATGGATAGGGTGTTTCATGTCAACCGTGTAACCAAACATAACATTTACTAAGGATAATTTTAAAAAATTGCCACAACTCATTTGGATATGTACAACACCAATAATAAGTGATTCTTTGGATCCATGCTTCCAAATTGACAATTGCCAAATGGTGCATTAATAGTTTTTTTTCCGTTTCTTCTCTGGAAATTTGGATCGTAAATTCCGATTTTCTCAGGTTTCTGCGAGGGATACGAGTCCCTCTGCCCCTTGTACTACATAGCTATTAACGCGTCGTGGTTTTTCTTCAATATAAAAAAGTTAGTCCAACAATTTCCTCTCTCCTCTCTATCAATGCATACTGGCTAAGTCTATGTGTAGTGAACACGTTCTACTGTATGCAGAGGCCAACGTTAGCCCACCTGGACCCTTGGTGGCATTAATGGGGCGAAGCTATTTGAAGCTAAGTGCTTTTAAATATGTTTCATCAATGTTTAATCAATTCTTTTCCTCCCACAGGAAGCCTAATTATTCGACCATTTGTTGAAATAACGCCCGACCCCCTCTTCCCCTTTTACAAAGAAATCCTATATCTGCCAATTTCATAATTAACCCCTGACTGTTTTAACCCAAGATAACTGAATAAATAACGTGAACTGAATAAATTACAACAAGTTGGAAGTTCGAAAAATACTTAAGTTGAGTATTCCATCCCACAATATTGCTCATTGCTATCTTGTGACTCGGCCTTTCAACGCAGTTACCAATTGTCGTTCGGAACCAACGGACGATGGCTGAACGACATTTCGAAGGACTGGAGACTGCTAGAAACTATGAGAGGTCTCGTTGGCAATATTTCAACATGGGAATCGACACAGAAATTATCAATTTTTTGCGTCTTAAATTGAAGGAGGTAAGACTAATCTTTTTTCTGTGGGGGGAGGGGAGGGGTTTGCAATATATCCTACACTTCTATTGACAAGATTTCCACTCACAACAACCAGTTTTTTTTATCTCAGTTGCAGTTGATTTATATGCCGTTGTATTTTATCAGTATTTTTGTGGTTTGTTTTTTCTCTAGAAACTTGGATATAGGGAAAGGGATGTAAAATAGCAAATTTGGGGTCATCATCCGAGTGAAATTTAAAATGACACCGGGCCATAGTGTTTCCACTAGTATCCAAATGCGTAACAATATATTCCTATTGGAGGAGGGAGACTGGCTCATCCATGAATTAGTCTTGGAAATTCGCATAACCCGGTTTACTCCTTTTCAGTGAAACGGGGTTGAAATGGGTTCTTCCCCTTAATAAATTGAACATATTACATTAAAATGAACATTTATGTCAAATATGTCACCTATCTTTGATTTGATTTGATTTGATTAGTCGGTTTTGCATTGAAAAATAGGGACGTGTGTTTTTTAATTGAAAGCATGTTTTTATTGGGGCCAAAACTACGCCTTGTCTTGGAAGTGGAACCACTGAGATGTACACGAAGAGGTACGGACGAAACCTATACATGTAACAGTCACATTTGACAAATCTGCCATACTTAACACGTAACAACCACATACGAGAATTAGCCACAATTGTACATGTAACAGTCACTTATTAGATTCATCCCATACGATAACCTGCTCTATACGTGTACGTGTCACTGTCACATACTATACGACAATCTGTCCTAATTGTACAATTAACAGCCACATTGCGAGAATATGCCATGCGTGTCAATTCCTTTTTGTCCGCAGACCCGCAAAAACGCACAATCCTGCTATAAAAGAGGAATAGTACAATTTTATCTGCCTCAATGATAAGCAATAAAATATCTCCGCACCAGCCAGTATTGTTACCATAATAATAACATAACCTCCAGTGAGCCAGTAGTTGGAGTTGCCACTGCTGCCAGGGCAACTCATCAGTTAAAGCACATGCAGCTAGGGCTTACTCACTGCTCTTCTCAGTCTGCTATTCTGAGTCAGTTGTTTTTTTACATGCAGTAATTTTGTTTATAGCTCAAGTCACTTTTAGAATTATTGATGACAGAAGTAAGACAGAACAGGTGTACCACGGGATAAACGTCGTGTAAGAAAATCTGCTCTACTTGTATATACATGTAAAAAAGTCAGCCAGTCCTCCCTACTACTGGCTGACTTTTCAGATAAAAGGGGTAAACTAGCGATTCTACCTCTTAGATTCGACCAACAAAAAGCTGTTAAAACAGTGATATAACGTTAAGATTCGATCAACAAAAGCTGGTAAAACAACGAATACATTGCTTAGATTTGATCACAGTAGCTAAATCGCCCCAACAATCTCAGATAAGTATTTTTATAGATCCCAAAATCCCGGGTAATAGCCCCAAATTCCGAAAAACTAGCGAATCTAACGCTTAGATTCGATCAACAAGAGCTGGTAAAACAACGAACATAGAACAATAGCTAAATCCCCCCCCCCCACAATCTCCAATTAGAGAATAAAAATGTATACCACTTATATAATATAGCTGAGATATTTTTTGAACATTTGGGTCTCCAAACAACAGAAATCATTCATGATTTGTTTACAGAAGAAAATTTGAAAATTAATGATGAAAAAATACGATTATCTAAGACCAGGGGTAAGGGATTTCTTGCATTGTCTACTATTTTAAGCAATGCGGCAAACATATTTTGAATGTCATTCCTTCAGAAAGGTCTAAATTTAAATTCAAATGTATTTGGCTGCGAGTTGGAAAAACTCGACATTGTGAAATACCTTAAGTTTTGCACTAAACACTTAAATTCGCATCGTCCGATGCCATGTAAAAAAATGTGGTGTTGGGACAAGATCAGAAACACAATTATGCAACAACTGTGGTAGAGATCTAAGAAAAAACAGTTGTATTTAACAGAGAAAAAATAGAAAACAATATGCCCTATGTATGCAACAAATTATGCATAAACAGCATCATGCCTAAATAATTTATGTTCTAACCGGTGGCAATTCCTTATCAATAGGAATAACTTGAAGTTCTTCTCTCTCAAATGATTTTGTGGTCCAGAATCTAAACAACACAAAATTGGCTGACGTTTCAATAGACCAGATTTGATCCGTTGTTCTCTTGCGCGTATCTCCTTCTGCTTCACCTGGAGCATAGAAATCATCAGAAATGCTTTGTTTCCGCACACTTGATTTAATAAATTAAGGCATAAACAACAGACACTTTGTAATGCTTGGATGGATTTCTTTGAAAAATGTTAGGCAACATTTTTTATGATTTATATTTGTTTATTATAATATTATATATATATATATAATTTTTGGTTTTGTTAGTTAGTTAGTTAAGTATAAATGATTTTAGTTTTAAGCTAAAAGACATAAAAATCAATTACCGATTACCAATTATTTTATAATTATTCATAATAAAATTATATTTTTGTATAGATATGTGTATTTACGGACGCTCAGTGGGTGGCCAGTCTGAAAGTAAAGTAATTGATATTGCTAGAAGTGAAGCGTATAAAATTTATAAACGTGTGCGAATTTACTATGGTTTTGCACCTATAATTGGACATCTCAATATTGATGATGAAGAAGCTATTATGGCGGTGGACTACATACATGGTATAACAATTTCATGGGAAAGTGTTAATCTCTAACCACTGTTTAAGTTAGAAGATAACGCTAGCGTTTATTTGTTTGCAGATATGAAAAATGGGTAGATATAGAACTGGATTGACTGGAGGTTTTTCCTACTAGTAGTGATATAAGATATTTATTTTCCAGTAATGAAAAAAGAGATATATTTGACTTTAATGCAACTATATTTATGGAGTGTGGTCTTAGCTTTACCAATGGCAACAGTACATTTTGACAGCACACGATATTTGGTGATAATTTATATAATCGTTAATATTATGATTAATATTAAGATGTAAACAAGATGGTAGACCAACAAATTATCCAGAACTCCCTGATGATTTTAGATTGCATAAAATAGAAGAATATTTCAGAATGAAAAAAAATCGATAAACGAACTAATTTATACAATAAATATAATAAAGCAGTTAACTGTGTTAGTGGGATGGAAACAACCCGCAGAAGCCCGTGGTATAGCAATCGGCGCAGCTGGAAATAGATCTACCGCAGGCGTTGGAATGTGTAGGTGTAGGTGTGAATGTAATTAACTTATTAATTAAAAACTAAGAGCTAAATCTAAGAAACATAATGATATCAGAGTAATGGCCCAGTATAAATTAAATGCAATTATAGATTACATATCACAGGCTTTGGCGGATGATATGGTGGACCATAATGAATTTCAACTTATTGCACTCCAAACAAAGAACTGGTAGAAAACGTTATTACCTGATTTCATTTTCAATGAGTTCAGTTAATTTTCAACCACCACCGCCGCCTTATAATCAAAAAACTATAATTATGTCAACCTGGCATTATCACGAGAATGACCCCTGCTATTATCTATTCTATCAACAGAGAACTGGTGTAAATTTCCTGACTTGTATTTCCATAACATTACAATTGCACACATGGCACATTATCCATTTTGTTTAATGTTATGATTTAGTATAACATCGATATTTAACCTGGTTTCAGGATCATTTTCATAACCACATTTTTATCATTATTTTTTATCGTTTAAGTTTCTAGCGATGTTTGTTTTCATTCCTATTTCTCTAGAGATAGAGGAAGGTTCTACAAAATCAGACTAGAATGACTAGAATGTACTGTTATACCATATCCCAACTACAATTTCCTATTTCTTCTTTGTGCAATTTGGATTGTTTCGTTTTTTGATGAGATAATAATATCATTTGGATTTATTTGTTCCAGGCCACTAATGGTAAAACTTTCCTCATTTCCAAACATTGAATGTTATCTGGCTGCAGGCGTATTTTTATTTTCAATAGTTTTAAATCTTCTTGTTTAGCTCTATAATCTTGGTATATATATATTTCTTCGTAGTAATCTACAGATGACTTCAACCATTAATGAGGTGGATCACCCGTAATAAGTGGAGGTTGTCATTGATCACCACACGTTATTAATTGAACATTTCTGGAAACTATGAATTCTATGAAAACCTTCAAGATAGTTAAGCGTACAGTGCATATTTCATTCCAGATAAAAACTTTTGGATATCTTTATTACCCATTCTTTCTGGAGTGTTTGTCCACTCGATCGAAAAAATATGATATGTTTGTGAACTGCAACCCCTCTCTCTGGCATCTCTCTTGCTAATCGATGTGTAGGTGTCAGAACTAGGGGTTGTTGAAATAATTTAATACCCCTTGTAGTCTTACTACTTCCACCTCCACAGTTCAAATAACAAAGTTGATGTTGAGAAAGTGGATCCGATATATTCAAATTGGTGTAACCTTTTTAAATTTTTAACTTCTCCCCCGAATGGGGGAGAGGTGGTAGAAACTGCATGAGATTGTGATTTATTATAGCCTTTCATTCTGTTCTCGCCACATACTACAAACTGCCCTTCTTGTACATACAGCAGCCACAAGCGAGAATCTGCCATACTTGAACATGTAACAGCTATATCGACCATCTGCCCTATACGTGTACATTAACAGCTATATTCTGCCCTACTGGTACATACATGTAAGAGCCACACACTATACGAGAATATGCCCTACTTGTACATGTAACAGCTACATTTGAGAATCTGCTCTTATTGCTTAACGGTTCCCGATGTTAGTCATCCAAATTATGTTACTTTAATGAAGTATCTTTTGTAACAAAGTGTCTAATTGAATATATGCATTCATTCATTATTAGAGTCCCGAAACAATTGCAATTGACATCGGGTGCGGGAATGGACAATTGGCAAGGATCTTAGCTCCTCATTTTACAAATGTGATCGGAGTAGACTGCAGCGAAGCCCAACTCACTGTTGCCAAGGAAGTTACCTCGGAGAAAAATGTCGAATACAGGTATAAATCATTATTCGAAACCCAGAGCTTCGATTGTTGGAATTTCATAGCAAATCCTTCCTAGTCTGTCCAGCGTGTTCGAATCGGTGAATTGCATAATGTATACTGATGTTTACTAAGTCATTATTAATGACGTCGTCCAGTGATATTCCAAAAATACAGGAAGGACCTCCGAAAGATAAGGACCCAAAACAAAAGTGCCTATCAAGATCATTGCTAATGGCATTAACAATTTTAGATACTATACCATCGATTCAGGCAGACTATTCCATTATTCCACTAGTCTCTGTGAGAAGATATTCTTGATAACATCTAACCTACATCACCCTGCTGAAGCTTGGAACAGTGACATCAAGTGCTCCTCCACTTGAAACATTTAAAACTTTAACTGAAACCATGAATCACCATGAATCCTTCTCTAGACATTTCTTTCAAATAACTGCCTATTCTTTAAAAAGTAGGGGTTCCATGTTTGCACAGCATATTCAAATTTAGGACTAATTGAGGTATGTGATGACTACAAGGTTTTTTTAACTGTACTTATTGACGATTATTTCACTACCTACATGGCCGTGACATAGGTTACCAACTGCTAACGTGCGTATTTTGAGAGGCATTTGTGTACGTTTCCATCTTTACTTTACTGGAGTGCGATATTCAATACACCGGATTCGAATAAACATTAATACATAACATAAAAAGTGTTATTAGTAGTGGTATTAGTAGTAGCAGTAGCAACAGCAGTAGTAACGTAGGCTATATTATATGTTAACTACGGTAGGCTAACGCTAAGCCTAGCATTACTCTTGCAGAATACAGTGCATAATGACATTGTAACAATGATTGCTTCACAGTGTACGTGGCGAGCACCCACTATCACTTTACAGTTTGGTTCAATTGAATTTAGTAGAATTCATTAACGATCTAGCTAGTAATATGAGCATTGTTCCGTTCAGACGTCTGGGCTATATATGCCCGCAGAACTGTTTGTTTCTTAATGTCTAGGCATGATGTTAATGGATATGGCACACCATACGTTTATTGGTTGTGTAGTCAAACGGGTTATTTTATGTATGTGTATATGTTTTGGCCTATATTCAATTTATAATTGAGGCGATGTACGGTGGTCTGAAATATTGACGTATTCGGCTAACCCTGCATATCATTAAGACAGCTATTTCAGTTCGAAGTTAATACAAACCATGTCCTCTTGTTGTCAGATTAGACATAATACATTAAGATACTGCATTGTATTTTATTAAAATTATATACATGATGTTCCAAATATACCATGCCAAGCCGCTAAAAAAATCATCAGTCTTGAAAGCATTTTACACTTTTATTAAGCTTAAGATGGTATTAATCGTATATACTGTACATTTTGTGATTATGGAACCGCCATACGAAAAGTGAAGTACTCGAAGCGAGAAAAATGCTCAACCGAATAAAGAATTTCTAGGCCAAACCTAATTCATACTGGTAGCAGCATTTTCACGGTACTTGTATTTCAAGTACATTAGATTTACAATGATTTAACACCAGGCATGTATGATCCGCTATTCAAAGCTTAGGCGTTACTATTTACTGATGATATGGTATCACATGATATGTCATGAAACTTGCAAAATATTGCATCATGTCGCATCTGAGGAAATTTAATTATTCAAAAAAATTCGCAAAGAAGAGGGGGAAATCTCCTCCCCTTAGACCCCTCCCCCATATCAATCACCAAAAGTGCTCCTCCCCTTGAAAATTCCTGGCTACGTCCCTGCCCATACAAGCATATATATGACGACGATAACGATGATGGTAATGTAATGATGACAGCTCAATATTTATATAAATTACCATGGTAGCTCCTGTCCAGTTTCCTTCTGCCAGGAAAGTAGCAGACGATCAAAATTACACGTCACTGCATGTCACGTATCTCATCAATCAAACACAATCGCACACTCTATCATGTCGTATTATTGCGAATACAACGTCTACTCTGATTGGCTGTACTTTTATTTAATGCTGATGAAATGCACAACAGATACGTATGATGTGGACCGTTGGGTAACATGAATAAGGGTTTATCAATGCACCAAATTGTTCCATCATGATCCTTGTCAATTTATATTGCATTCGGATCATTACAGGAATGTCAGTAAAACAAATATCATATATACAAGAAAAATACATTTTGCAATGGTACAACAGTTCAGGTCAGTGTTATAATTTCTGTATGTTTTCTGCCAGGTAGTCAAAACATAATGATAATCAATGACGGGGATAAAGGTTTCAGCCAGGGTGAACGGCGAGTGTAGTATTTTGAAGCGCATTGCGTCCGCGTCCAAGGTGAGCCCTCATGAGGGGTCTAAGAATGTTTCTAAGAAATGTTTAAAAATCGCACTATATTTTGCAACTTTTGATGTGTTCGAATTTCTTTTATTTCTTGTCGAAGGCAAAAATTTATACAAAGCTGATGGCGTAAGTGATGGGTGCATGTATTTGACGCATGGAATTGTAAACACAATAACTGAAGAATGGAATGTTGGATTGACGTAAACCTGCTCAGTTTATGTGATAGTTTGTTATATGCCGGGTTATGCGGCCGATTTCATACATTCTGGTCTACCTTTAAACTGTGTTATGCGAGAATATGCTTACCTTCGAGGGCTGAGTGCAATGAACAACCCGCCAAAGACAATACAGTCCAGACAGCTATCTTCCGCGTGATAGACACATAATTGCCTACCAACAAGGGTCAACCCCGGAAACCTTCACTAAGTGGCCTGAAAGAAATGGCGGTCATAGTTCACCTACTTCGATACAATACAGGTTACGAGAAATGAAAGTGGATTTTCGTGTATACAATACAATAATATTTTCATTACAGACTGGGTGTTGCTGAAGATTTACATTTCCTCAAAGACGGTTCTGTCGACTTAGTAACGACTGTAGGAGCCGCCCCATTCTTCGACGAGGATCCATTTTTGTCCGAGGTTGATCGAGTCCTGAAACCTGGAGGCTGCTTGGCAATCGCTTTGTTTGGAACGGCAAATAAGATCGTCACACTGACCGTGGTAACAGAAAAGAAAGACGTAGCTAAAAAGTGTGCCTCAATTATTGAAGAGGTAAGAGGGTATACTAATACCTGAATTATAATTCATGACCCAGGTCACAAAATATTTCATTCCTAGAGGTTGGTTGCCTATACTATGCTACCAGAATAACAACAATCTCAAAACCGCAAAAAATCCAAAGATGCCAAATTATAAGATAAAGTAAGCGAATAGTCCTTATGATATAGTGTATATCTAACATTTGTACTGCTATCGTCTAGGTATAGAGTAAGTTAGACTAACATATTTATTATTACAATAAGGTTTAGCTGACGCTGCAGGCTCCGTCTCGTACAACTTCATCAGCATTCTATATCTCTTAAAATTGTAAACTCAATATCGATCAACTTCACAATATGGACCACAACTTTGCTTGAACGATTTAGCCCTAGGGTTTATATCTTAAACGGTCCTACATTTCAGTAAGCCACATCAAGCCTATCATTGTATCATTAATACGTTTCGACAGAAATGTTTTTTTGTCGAGTATACTGTCATACTTGTGGGAAAGTGTGAGTGGAATACTGCTACACTCGAACAGTTAACACGATGACAGCCACTACAATTTACAGTACGTTCCCAACTTTTCGTGCGTCACCTGCATTTGTACACTACGCATATATATATATATATATATATAACGTTACGCATGGTAAACATTAGTCACGTCACGAAAATAGGGAACCACTTTTACAAGGAAAATAACTCTGTATATGTTACACTTTCCACGACTATATTAGTTATATAGTTCTACCAGAGAAATAATCAACACGTAAGGTTAAATATATTCTGTATATCAAAAACGATATAAAGGTACCACAAGGCGGATTGTTGTTTCAGTTTCGTATATGTTTATCCCGAATTTCGTGGAAACGTCCCATGGTGAAGCCTATAATTTGAGGTTTAAACCCACCTAAGAATGAACAAGGGGCTCGGAACAAAACAACGGCAGCATATGCAACGATATCGAATGCCAACTGATCCCTGTCCTAGTTCGAGAGAACTGCTTAGGTTATTGGGATGGTGGTAGTGTCACGTAATGTGTAGCTCATGACTATGTTGAAGGACCAAACCCAATCATTAACCAGTGAAGGTCATTGCTAACACCGTACAGTCAGATATTAACCAAAAGACCGAGAAATCTCTCTTGTAGAAGTGTTGTGCCCTTACAACAATCGAATGCAAATTAGAAGTACGGTTGATGGATGTAATCTATCTGAGCAGACAAGGGGAAGAATAAAATTTGGGCCACAGCCACCAGTGCCGAAAATGTTCACTGCATATAAAAGCACTGTATCATGATAGGTTTTGAAAATAATCACCTCCGATGACAACCTCAATCACTCTACCCATCTTCCTGAGAAACGAAGAAACGAGAACATGAAGACAATGGGGAAGACAGTTATCGAGGGAGGGAATATCATTGACAGAAATTTAGAAATCATACAGACTGGAATATATCAAGAGATGACTGGCAGCTATTAAACTATAGTGTGCAATAAAAACACCCAGTTTTGTATAAATGGAAATCTGTCTGCTGCCTTATCACCAGCCCGTGTCGTCATACTGCACTTCCAATTACGACTGCAAGAGGAATGATTCGTCTGCTTCTTGAATTTGTTTTATTCAGATTAAAAATTTTTCCCTGACTAAATGTGGAGAAAGTGCGAGACACTTCTATGAAACAGGTACTCATCCCGTTCCGAATTATCCCGACAATTACTGGTGATTATCTTTTTATTTTCGTACAGTTTAGAATATACAGATAACTTACTCTACAGCTAAAAGCAGTCGTTTTTTAACTTTTGATTTGTGTTTAAATCGAGAAGGGTGTATTCTAATAATTTGATAATTCCTGGAAAGGCACCGTACTAAACTAAGGCGGACTTAAAGACTCATCGAACTTAAGTACGGTAGGCGAGCAATTCAAACTCTTAAAACTTATCAAAAATGAGATTTATTATGAGATAATAGATAAAAGCCATATTCGTACTTCGTACTGTTTGCAGTAATTAATTTATTGAAACCCGCTATATGCCCTCACCGTATGATTATAGTGCGATAGGATAGCCTGGCTCGAGTACGGAATGTCCGTATTGGCATTCCATAGAAGAGGGTTGTCAATGAAGAAGGTGCAGGTGTCCAATCTCTCATTTATCATATGCACTTGTATCATACCTGATATGCTATAATATAATATATTGTGATGGTTCGTTTATTCTCTTTTGACATTAAACAGTCGATAATGCTTTCATAAATGTTTTGTGATTAATGAAAATAAATAAACTGTGTGAGGATATTTTTTTCAGTTTCACCAAGAAACCTAGCAAGCAACTGAACAATATTGACGAATTTGAGGGTTTTTTGATATCATTGGGAACACTCATGGAAGACTCCATTACAGGTTCATGCAACCATGAATATTACAAATGGAGGTCAGTTCCGATCATTTCAATATGTACAATATTTAGTGCAAGTCATGTGTAGCTCAAGACAGGCGGTAAACTTTCAATGAATAAACTCAATACCGTCGGTTCAAAATGAAGCAACGATAATATTTTCATCACCTTAGTGGCTTGTTTAATTTAATCAGCGTGGTCACATTTGAACATGATCGGTTGCAACGCGTATTATCTTGAGAGGAAGATTGGCCAGGATGCCACTGGGTCTTTGCAATCGTGCATCCCTAGTCATTTTCTACAGATTGCACCCCACATCAGTAACTGAAGAAAATTCTTGCTCTCCATAATAAGTAACTGCTTCTACTTTTCATGCACTGACATTTTCTACGCATATGCTCTCTTTCTATTACAGATTACTGGCCATTTTGTGTGAGATATCACCAACGCCGGAAACTACACCAGTAATAATTGGAACTGAGCTCCACTTTACTGTGTATCGTAAGCCTGTCTAGATATCAATGGAAATATCAGGTTCACATATCAAGTCAAGGTAGAAACTGTAATCCCTTTTTCCAATATAGATTGACAATGAATAATAATGTCTTACTTTAATTTATCAAACATTGTGAACAAATTTAAACTTGTTATATATAGTTCGATTGAGGTATAGTTGGGGCTGGTAAGTGGATCCGTTTGGCGCAATGTGGGCATGTGCTCTATGACGTCGTTTGTTTTCGTCTCGGTGGATTTTGGGAAAAAGCATATACCATTGTGAAGGATTATGTAAAACCATAACTACTTCTGGGTATTGTGCACTGATTTTGTTATGACGATGGTAGAAGGTAAAGTATACGATCACAAACTCAATGTATGACGCTTAGAAATTGAGCGTGGTTACTATTAATTGACTTGTAAGAATGCAATCAACAACTCAGCTCATTAGCAGGGTGTTGTGATAAGGGATGCTAAACATTGTTTTGATTGTTTACATAAACTAATCGGTTGAATATTGAGAATCATAGAACATGTGTACTATACATATAGGATATGTGTATTATTATACAAATAGTCATGAAATTAAATTGGTAACATTATTTTGCATTTAAACAAATATCAATTCCTTAATGTATTCAAACTGTTTAATAGTACATTTCAAACTCCATTTAGGTGTTAACTATCATTTAAACTTGTTCATTGATCCTCAATTATACAGTGAGACTTGCAAGAGAGATGTCTGAGTACATTAATTTGAGTATATTAACCAATAATTCATATTTATGTTGAACTAGAGTCATTAAAATATTAATATGAAAATGTTAAAATTTATGAATTATAAATTACGTTTATGTGTCATTATTGAATGGTTTTTAGTTTACAATAAGTTTATCAATTTAATGTATATAGATCAGAGACGACAAGGAATTGAAATGGGACAAACTTCAAAGTATAGGACACTTTATTTCAATGTATTGTTAAGTCTCAATACACGCGTTAATATATTCCGGAGAAGCTCGTCACTAACGCTGATATCCAGAAATGTCACAAATCAGACGACTGAATGTTACATGACTGGAAGTTTCAAGTTTATTTCCAACACATTCCTAACTGTACAATAATATCATAGCGTAACACATAATACGGAAGTTGTAGAAAAATGTATACCGAGATATGAGAGCATGATAATGGAACATGAGCCACATGCAAGCAAAGCTTTACGAGTCCTAAGAAGTACACCGTCGGGCATAGTTAAAAACTTTCAGGTTAATTTTATGGTATGTTAACAGATATGATCATATCTTTTAATGATTGTTGGCAGAATATATATTGTAATCCATGGAGATGTTATGAATATTGGAGCAGTTAAGGCAATGTAAATACTTTTAGTTAATCATGGCAGATATGTCAGAATTTGGTTAATAAGTAGGGTGTACTATCCTACAAACAATTCTCTTCACTCAAATTCTAGACATTGAAAGTATGCGAATATTTAGGTGACATGACTGTCCAATATGCCAGCTTTCATAAGAGAGTGCCATATGTCTGATTTCTCATTCTACATGGCTGTAGCGGTCACATGAAAGAGCACAATTAGTGTGTCAATGAAGCAATTAATTAACGTACCCTTTCGTATGCCCTCCCGTATGCCTCGATTGAGAATAGTGAGACTGCACCTTCTATATACCTTGGCAGCCCCCTTTTGTAGAACGCTAAACGGAAAGGTACGTCCTCTTATCGGTCAGTCAAGCCTATCAAATCACACTATTATAGTCATGCAGTGAGGCACCTTGGTTACCAAGACTTCTACCAATGAATATAAAGTACGGGTAATGTTTTTGATCAATGAGTTTTAAATATTCGGATACTTCTGACGATGCGTTGTTCAGCTTGATGGATGTCACATTTCTTTTAATTATCCGGATAAAGTATAATTAAAGTATTAAAGTATAATATTTACGAAATATCAATCTACTCACCAATAACTGTCGGGAACAGGATGAGTACCAGTAGCAAACGATGTTTCGACCTTTCTCCACATTGCCGTATTGCAATATTCAATATCTGAATAAAACAAGGAGCCAAGAAGCTTACCTAACAAATTTGATAAAACAGCAGATTCCCATTTTATCCTTGTTCTGGCACACTATCATTTGATATCTTCAAGTCTTCTCTTGAAAAATTCTTGTCTGTAAATTTTTGTAATTTGCTCTGATGGGTAATGTTATTGAGGTTGCTGTTGAAGGGAATTATTTCCATACCTTATCTTTGACCAAAAAAACTAACATAGAGCACAAGTAATTCGGTGTCATTCTTCTTGTTTGACTGTTAATAGCTCCGAATTTACATCAATCAACCTTATTTTATATGGTTTTGAGATATTTGATTTTAAGAGATATGGCATGCTTATGAAGATGTACAAAGGAGACGTCAACGTCAGTTAAAACTTTAATGTAATATTAAGTATTAAGCTGACTATGCCCAGGCCTAACGATATGAATATTAACGTTAGATATGCACTGCCATAAAACAAAAGTCTGATTGCTTGTGATTGGAAAATGGCATCATCTGCAAAATGTAGCTTACATTGTTTTAATGATTAATATATTCTGTCAATCACCAGCAGTCACCGTGTGTCACTATGTATTGAATTCATCTTACCATCATACTCTTGGCGACATGACCATAAGTATACCTGCATTGTATTAACCCCACAAAGAGGTACACTTTTGAGCTACGTCTTTCTTTTCTGTTACCACGGTCAGTGCGGAGACTATTTTGCGCAGTTTTGCGTAGTTTCCAAACAAGGCGATTGCCAAGTAGCTTCCAGGTTTTAGGACTAGGATCAACCTCAGACAAAACCAGATCCGCGTCGAAGAATGGGGCGGCTCCTATCGCAATCTGCTATACACCTATGATACACAAAAATCACGGGATGGACGTACCGTGGTTGTTATGACACCCAGCACAAAGTTATTGTCTAAAAATGACAATGTAGCTCAGAAACAAGAAAACAGTAATACAATAATTGTATTATAATACTACAGCTGCAACTCTAGCCGTCTTACTTGTTTTCTGTCCTGATACTTTGCGAATATCGTTTCCTCAATCTCAAAATGTACCGTGTTTACGACGTTGAAAAAATGGGGGGGGGGTAGGTGGTGCGCTATCCGACATCACACTGGCGCAATGAACCAGGCACATTTTTTGGGGGAGCCGAGAGTCACGAACTTATGGCATGCTCTCATTTTAAGAAACAAAACCTCCTTTTAGGTGGTTTGAGTGTACTTTGTTTAATATGTATGGCGAAATAGTAGATTGTGGTTCTTTTGACGAACTAGACCGGTTTCTGTTCTCTTGCAGTAACGGCGGAGCTTCATTTTATATTCAGCTGAAGAATCGTAGTAAATTTTCGTAGAACCTTGTAATATAGGTTACGCACATTTTTTGAGCGTTTCGGCTTCTTGTTGAAGCTAGGTATTGTAGCGACTACCTGTAATCATACAATCCCTCTGGTATCTGTGAGATCTGGTTTGCTTTTAGAAGCTGCGATCAATCGTTTAAATTTGCTTTTTAGATAGCTGGTAAGCTGAAGAGTAACGATTCGTTGCAGATTGAAGTAAAAGACGAAGTAAGCGGCATATTTTATATTCGGCTGGAGTTTAATGACCATTTCTTTCTTCAAAAGATCGGATGCGCTATGGGTAGCCAAGCCTCTCCGGAAATGTGATATCCTCATGCATAGATTTGAAAACCAGATAATCCCGAGAGATACCAACATCATCAAATGGCTTAGATAATCATAGAGATGACATCCTACTGTTATACAATGGAACACCATCTGAACTGAACCGACTCGTGGTCGAGATGAATAAAATTCATCACTTTTTAAAGTTCACCGCGGAAATCTCCCACTCAGAGGTTACATACCTAGATTTGATACTCTTTAAAGGTCTCAGATTTCAGACATCCGGGCTATTAGATCTAAAATTTCATTAAAGGAGAAGTACCGAGATATGCACGTATAACGAGGCCACAAACGGCATTTTATTCGAAAATCGAAAGCAATACCTAGCGAACAAAACGCACCATTAATTAAATACCACCATTAGTTTTCAAACTAATCTACACACCTCATGCGAAAACCCAGCCATATAAAAGCTCTTTTAAAGCACTGGAAACTGACAATTAGCGGTACACCCGCTCCTGTCGAACCTTTTCCCGACCAACCAATCATTGCCTTATAAAAGAGCTCCAGTTCTGAAAGATTTACTTGTCAAATCAAGGTTTCCCAACGATCGAGAAACGGTTGAAACACAGGTTACAAGGTTACAACGAAATGAAATATTACGGCTTTATTACTGATGGAGCTTCGCCATTAGAGCATGCATGAGAGCAGAAACCGGTCTGGTTTTGTCGAAATAACCACATTACTATTTCGTTTTGCTTATTAAAAAGTTCACTCGAACCACCTAAAAGGCGGATTTGTTTCTTTCATGAGGGTATGCTATAAGTTCATGACTCTCGGGCTCTCCGTGCTTTGGTTCATATACAAAAGTGTAAAATGCTTTGTTTCCTGGTAATTTATTTTAGCTGTATATCATGGTATAATTGGAAAGTTTTGTAATATTATTAAATTATAATGCAACTGTCATACTTTCTCATCATGTCTATTCTGACAACATATATGAACTTCGAACTCAACTAGCTGCCTTAATTCTATGCTAGTTAGTAACATTTCGCAGAACCCACATTCGTATATTGCTCCCGTCTACGCATTAACAAAAGTACGGTCCCCGGGGCATAGCCCTCACATCTGACCTGAGACGGCTACCATTCCTGGTTAGATGTCAATAACATATCAACAGTAAAGATTACTATTAGGTTATAGTGTCAATTATCTTAATTCACTTGAACAAAACTGTTAAGCGATAGTGGGTGCTTGTCATCTACACTGTGACAATAATATGTTACACTACCCCAGGGAGCTGTCATTCTGCACCACTACCTATGTAAGTCAGCTAGGGTAGTCAGGATTTAACGTTAGCCTACCGTAGTTTATATTTGTGCCCTATATAACATAGACTATACAACAACTACTACTTTCAGCAATGTTTATCCCGAATCTCGTAACATCGGGATATAGCCTTAGTAAGGTTGTTAGCTTACACAAATGCCTGTAATAATACGCACAACACCAGTTGGCAAGCTAGTTTGAGGACAATCGCATAGCGAAATAAAGAAGCAACAGTGGATACAATGCATTGCGTGAAATGCCTTGACAATGGTATGCTATTGCTTGATCATGATGTGACCATTGCACTAGATTTTGGTAAGGACCGTTTAATGACCAAAGGAAACCACAACAACTTGCTTGGAGTAGAGCAAATAGGTTAAAATTTCTGTGAAAGTCACAAACGGAATAATACTTCCTGCAGCCTGTAAGTTTTCTTTGTTTATCCTAGCTGTCACCACACACAGCGATCTCGCCGCAGAATAGTCAGTAATTAATCAAGGGATAGTTATTACCGGGGCTGGTTTTAATGATCCCATTTTTGTTTCGGACCCCATGTTAGTGTTTCAGACTGGGTCTAGATGAGAAAGGTTTAAGTCAGGGCGTCACAGCATGGTGGTATAGAGTATAACCCACTACACTGATGTTGATTTTCTATAGTTTCAGAATCAGTACATCCGTCCTCTTGATAGTCACACAAGCCTCGGCATACAGCCAGACACAATACCAGTAACACCGGCGTCAAGTTTGTTGTCCCAATATCATCGGAGCAGATCTTGCCTCATTTTTGTAAAACAGCGATATTTAGTTACATGCCTAAGAATGACCCCTTAGTCGTACGGCGTAGTACGTCTCATTTTGATGAAAACCTTTTTCGCTGTCAGTGATTTTCAAGCTGTCTATGCAAGAGGGTTTAGTTCCCAAATAGATGACAATTCAAGTCAGTGATCTCAAAGACCGAGGGCAACCTGTTCATCACCACTACAGTCATGTGCGATGTTATTGCCAAACCAACGAAGATCTAACCGAATCATTAAATACCATGAATTATTGCACTCACTCATCACCAATCCAATATATATCTACGTGCACAAGTCATGTCTGGGGATCGAAACGGTGATATTTGGGCTAAGAAGCGGACACGCAAACGACTACGTCACACCCTGTGGTTTGTATCATACGCCGTTAGCGAGTGTGTGGTGTGCCAAACTTTTCCGTGGATGTTCGATTACGACATGAGTCATCAATCGGCTCATTTACTTTGATGCAGCCAGAATTTATCTTGAGGTATCAGGTGTATCAGGAGAAACAAATTTCATACATTGTAAACTTGACTTCCAGCCGCTTCCAAAGATGAGTCCTTTTTATCTGTTAACCACATATAGGCTATAATACTCTTTAAAAATAATATACATATAATTTGTGTTACACAATGTAGGAGCCACCCAATGTCCGAGGTTGATCGAGTCCTGAAAACCAGGAGGCTGTTCGGAAATTCAAGAACAATGGTGCAGCTGACAAGTGCACTTTGGGGGGGGGGTGGTACAGGTTAGTACTAATATATATTAAAATACTAATACCATTAGCATCATTCATGACGTCATGAGCATATGTAGGAATGTACGTCTTATACCTGTACTGTATTTGAGGTGGTCTTGCATGAAATACATTACAATCTTTCGCTTGATTCTCACTCGAAAGCCAACTAACATCCATCGATTGAATCAAATCTCATTTCTTTGCAGATATCGACATTTTTATACAACAATACGGAGACGAAACACTCTCTTGAAACAGGAACTCATCCCGTTCCGAATTACTTCGACAGTTCACCTGTGAGTATCCATTATTCGGCATAGCTTAATCCAAAGTTCCTCTCTTCTCGATCGCTTCTCAGCATTTTGGCTAATATCATGTATAGCATCTTGATGTTAAGGACGGCCCTCACTGGTTAATGGTGGAGTTATTTCCTCTAACAATACGCCAATCTCTTGGTCTCAGCAGTCCGATCGACATATGGCAGGGGCTGGGAAGTGTTTCAGCGGACATAAGACTGACATAAGATGCCGTGGGATATTCTGCAGTCGTTTGGTTTAAGTCCAAATGTATTTTTTTGTATATATGAAATAATGAAAATTGTAGACGACACGACAATCAAAAACCACCCCCTGAGTCTGATATATAACTCTGAAATACCGGTATGCTATGCAAGAATATAATAATACTAACGGCGACTGTAAATAATTCCACGCGAAGCTTAGCGAAAATTGTCGGTCTCTGTTGGTCGGTGTCATGATGTATCGGACTATACTTTCGCTGGAAAAATAATATGATAAAGTTAAAATCGGAGAAAGGCGGGTCCTTTTGATGCTCGTCCAATGGTCGATTCCAAAATGATTGAATTTGCCGATCGAATCGGAGATTTGTCGAATATGACCCAACACTTAGCATCCGTTACACTCATAGGCATATAATTATATCTATACACTTGAAACACTTCTAACAATTTTTTGGCATATCCAACTAAATTTTAGCATGTCATGATCAAATATGTCTGGTTTTGAACCCTCTTCATTAACTATTACAGCTCCGTTTTTCAGAAACACCATTCGGGAGTCACTTTAGTAGGTAAAACAATCAAAAAGATAATGGACATGTGTATTTTGAAACAACTCCAAGGTGTGCAGATTATACGAAATGTATATTGCGCAACACATGACTAGAGCCTTATGGACGGTTGCACAACGTATTACAACTGGCGCCATATTACCGTAATCCATGTGGTATTATTTACGGTAGAGTGTTATGTATCTTTGTAGACAGACTTATGTCGGCAAATTTGCGCATTATATGGTCTAACATATTGTTGGTTATTTCAGTGGGCAGAAGATATGTCTCATGCTGTAAAGCTGCAAATATGGAGAAATAAGCACAGAGAGACAGACAATAATTTCAATGTCGGGTTAACATAATCTACACCAGGACAATCTTGGTCAAACTAATGATGGGAGGGTATGGGGACATGTTCCTCTCCCTTATGGCTGATGGTGCCGGCAATTTGTGTGTGCGTGTGAGGGGGGTATGGTGGTAATGGTGGTTATTTTCCAGATTATAGTGGAGGAAAGTCATACGTTGCGAATATGAATGAAAACAATAACAATGCGTAAAGATTGGCTATATACACATTTTTCGTTCACCACTAAACGTGACTGTATTTAAGATGTACATCAGCCTCTGAACAGGGGTCTACTCTAAAGCATTGGTCTACTATGGACATATAAGCTTATTCTGAGCATGGACTTCCTCTGAGCATTGGCTTACTTATATAATAGACTTAAAGGATACGTCCAGTCCTTAAAACTCATTGAAATCTGTGCCAATGTGTAGAGAAATATAAAATATCCCGTTCTACATCAAACTTTAACTACGATACGTATCAGACTCTTTGCACGAATTGACCAAATAACGAATATTGTTTAAGCTCGTACGAAAGTATGTTGCGTCATTCCCTAACAACTGTAAAGCTGTGGTCCGGTTTCACCACTGTTCACACGTACTGTATAATCACACACGCTGT
>JAODAG010073040.1:0-16401 GCA_027574785.1 Orphnurgus asper | reverse complement strand
ACAGCGCAATACGTCATCAAAATATCCCCGGCTTCACTTTTCGTTCCTTGACGTCATTCTCCTTATTTATTTCTATGATGTTGTTACTCAGTGCATTATGTACAGTACAACGTTACACTTCTCAAACATGGCGTCATCTAGCAGTAGCTAAACTCCAACGATAGCTGAGACAGTTGCCATGTTTGAGAGTGATGATTTTTCATCTTTTGAAGCCGCGAGTGAGGAGGAATGGGAGCCCCTCATTCCAGAAAATGAAGGTTTGAAGCTGTTACCCGGAAGTGGTAAGTAAATCCAACTGTGTTACCGTTAGGACTACACTAGTAGTAGTATTAGTACTACTACTACTACTAGTAGTAGTACCAGTACTACTAACTAGTACTAGTAGACTAATACTAATTACTATGTAGGTTTGCACAGTTGCAGTGCACCTAGTGTTATACTATTACTAGTAGTACTAGTATTTTACCAAATGAAAATATAAGCTGCAAAATAGAGGGTACACCCCTTGGCCATTTTTTTTTACTAAATGAAATTAGAAAACTGGCGTGGTATAATTTGAAATAAATAACGAACTAAATCCTTTTTCTTAGGGTAACACTGGAGAGTTTGGACCGCGCTGAATCGATGAGCAGCCAGATGAGGCTCTCATAGAAGTTCCTCCACCACCAGTGCCCCAGTGGTAGGACCCCCACCAAAGAGGCCATCGACACCACCACCTGCTATGACTGCCCTGGAGGCGGAGGGAGTTCATGCAACGTAGTAAAGCACGAAAGGCTGCGATCTCTGCTCTGGGGAAGACACCAGTCAAGTTGGCTCTTCTGGTGGAGGATGAAGAGGACCGGTGGAACTGCTGCGGGGAGTGGAAGTGGGACAGATTCGCAGAGGAAACTGTGAGTATATCATTGTATTTGTTTCATATTTTTTCTGCAGCCTACCATCGACCAGAAACCTGCCACGCTGTAAATAATACCAATATTTTTCGACAGATAAAATCTGAATAAAAATCTAGAATATTTATATTCAATTTTCTCTTTACTCAACAGCCTTTCATCAACACAACTGGCTCTTCACCAGAGAGGGTAGGGATGACCAAGGAGTGGCACATAGGGCAGTTACAGAGATGGATATACTGAGACTGTTTCTCTCAGAACCAGTCTTAGAAAATTTAGTCAAACAGACAAATCTGTATGCAAAGCAGGAAAGGGCTAAGGAAGGTAGCAGTAAACAGAGTCCTGTTACTAGAGAAGAGATGATGGCCTTCATTGGGGTATCTATTGCCATGAGTATTGTTCATAAAGATGATATTAGAGATTACTGGTCAACTAATCATATCTTAGAAACAAGATGGTTTCCTAATGTAATGTCTTCGCATCGTTTCCGCATTATTCAAAGGTATTTGCATCTTGCGGATAACACCAAAGCTGCCAAGACTGTTGACGGAAAGCTCTGTGATAAGTTGTACGAAGTACGTCCCTTACTTGATTCCTTACATCTTTTCCTCAACACTTTCATCCAGGTAAGGAGCTCAGTCTGGATGAACAGATTCTTGGGACCAAGGCCCGTTGCAGCTTCATCCAGTACATGAAGGTCAAGCCCACAAAGCGAGGGGTGAAATTGTGGGTCCTGTGTGATGCACAAGTTCACTATTGTTTGAACTTCCAGGTCTACACAGGTGGTACTGGGGAAAGAGGATTGAGTGTCCGGGTTGTGAATGAGCTGATGAATCTGTACTTGGGTAAATTTCATCACCTATACACTGATAATTTTTACACTTCTCCCGTTCACCTACTCAGTCATAGCACTTTGGCTGTGGGCACGGTTCGCCAGGATCGTATCCACATCTGTTCGAGACATCGAGGTTGCTCAATCCATTTTCCTTACTAGTCACAAGATGACAGCTTGTCGATGGAAAGGCAAGCGAGATGTGTTTTGTCTATCAACAGTTCATGGTAACACGTTGAATACGATCATGCGTAGAAGGAGTCATGGTCATGGTGAACAAGAGGAAGTACAGAAACCCAAAATGATATGTGACTACAACACCCACATGGGTGGCGTAGATGTGTATGACCAGCTTCTGTCGTACGTGCCTATACCGCGCCGGTTATAAGCGTTGGGCGACGAAGGTATTTTGGCGCTTGATTGAAATGGCACTTGTAAACTCATATGCACTTGTTGAAGCAGGCCAATGTCCCAAAAAACAGTCACAGATTGTTCCGATTAGCACTGGCTGATCAACTGGTTGCCCCCTTCAAAGAGAGACATGCCCACCCATTAGCTGTTCCCAGGCTTCAAAGTTGTTTGACACACGTCAGTGATCCTGTCTTTTACGACAAAAGGTATACCTGCATTGTTTGCAAAGATGACAACCGGAGAACCAAAGCTGGTTGTAGAAATTGTCCCGGTAACATCCGCTTGCACAGTTCTCGCAATGTCAACCAAATTTCATGTTTTGCCCTGTATCATACAAAATATGAATACAGGGAGGCATATGCCGAAATCTAAACTTGTTGATCTATCTCCTGCTCTCGTTACACGTTCATGTTCACGTTACATTTCAATCAATCTTCTAAATACTGTTTGTACACCTTGTTCAACAGAAATATTCACCGTGTTTTCATTTGGTTGTGATAATCACTACATATCTTCTTGTACTTGTGATGACGTGGAAGTTTGAAACCCTACGTTTTGTCCTTGATACTACTGATGGGAGGTAGTAACATTGATTGAGGAAAGATTACATCTGAAACAATTTGTTTTCTCGGATAGTTTTAGTTTTCTAAAATGGCAATAACAACCTGGAAGTATTGTGATGGACTTTGTCCTTGTAATTGAAGTCCCTACCAATACTTCATGCTTGCGTCTCCCCTTTCTTAGTTGAGCTACAGATATGTCTGCTTTGTTTCTTGCTTCTTCTGAACTTCTTCGGCCATTGCCTAGACATGATGGCAAACTGCATCACCACTCCAGCATCATGACCTATTGAAAGTTATTCTGAGGGCTGGGGGAGGTGAGAGTTGTTGTGAAGGAATGTATTCAATGAACTATACTCCACTGAGAGTCTAGACGAGTTGTGATAATGAGCATGGCTCTTACACAGAAAATAAAAAGAAATGAAACCAATTCTGAACACTGAAAATTTACCAAATTCCTTTGTTTTAGTATGTTCTAATGCTTTTGTTATATCTAATTGCAAGATATGTAATGTTTTAGACTTATAACTATTATTATTGAAAGGCTGTACTATCTATCAACAAACTGTTTGCTTACCCCTGAGACTGATAATTTGGCAGGATTTTTTACATTTTATCACAACAGAAGAAACAAAATGGCAGCCTAATTTGCATATTAGGTTTGGATAATTCTAAATGTTTCTAATTTGTTTGTTACCTCACTATCATAGTATACTTTCTAATAGAGAATATGTCCCTAATTCCTAAAAATTAGTTCCATCAAATGTACCTTACACAATTGGTACCTTACCCAAGTGTAGACGTGATTTGATGTCCAAATTGGCTCCGTGAAAGTGGGCGGAGCCTCAAATGTGAAGTAATATGAATCTTATCATAACTCTCTCAATCTTCAAGGGATCTAAGAATGCGGAGCTTCAGAAGAACACTTTAGCTGATTTAGAAGTCCATATATATTTGTATGGGTGATAAACAATGAAAAACAAAATGGCGGCCTAATTTGCATAACATTTGCATAATTATTTCAAAACACGGGTTTTTTTTCTCCAAATTTTGTTCCCTATCCATCAAAATACACTTCCTAATAGAGAATATGTCTCTAACTTGCTTAAATCAGCGCTATCTCAGATCCATTCCTACAATGTTAAATAACTGCATAATATACTAAGTGCTCTGAAGGGTTAATTTAATTAATTAACGTCTTGAGCATGGGGTCGAATAATCGGGCCCGGAATTAAGGATCAATTGTTGAAGCCGGTTCATCCAAGTAGTCAACACGTAGGCCTACGGGTTTGTATGTAATGACGGGTTTCCTAACCAGGCTATACTAAACTATTAGACTGAACCTAATGATTAGGCTTCAGTTGGGTGGACGAGACATGATCCTGGCGCAGTTGTAACTCAGACCTACGATCATTGCAGAATGGATTTGTTGATAGCTGGGAAGAATCAGAGTCATGATGGATATTCGGTAGCCCATAATGGTAGTAGTAGGTGTAGGATGCAGTGCATTCAATCATTACAGATGTCTTGAACTAATAGGTCTCCTCCACACCTTGCACTCGGGGTCACGGTCGGGTTCTCTTATTATAACTTATGTGGATGATATCGATCTCAAAACCGCCAAAAAGGAGACTTGCCTTCTTGGTCTCATGTCTGGAGAATACCGCCACGGCTGTGATGATCCTTATGGCAAACTTGGCGGTGATTCTTGAGGTCTGAGCAGCCTGAAACTAGATTTGACCCCCTTGTCAATTACCTCCATTCGTGTATATCAAAGATGGGAGCATCTTGATAAAATGATTCCCGTCTGGTTATGGCTTCCAGTCACAATGTTGACCTACTTTGAGAAATAGGAATATGTGACCCTCCTCCACTGAGATGTTGGATTCATCAAGACTTAATGGTTTGCTCGAAGGCCGCAACTGAATGCCGGGCAGTATTACGTTGACGCTTACATTGCCTCAGTTTTCTTTCAAGATAATCCTAAACCAAAAATGACAGTCCGTTATTGTTTACTCCATCTTGGAATTTTAGTAACGATAGTCATAGTCATTAATCATGAACAACATTGTTTACTCCATCTTGGAATTTTAGATTAGTCTCTTGGCATGCAACACTTAATAGACCAGCAAGCTTAATTCTAGGAATAGTAATGTCGTGACGTTGCCCCTAATTTCCGTATTTCAAGTGAAACGCTTCAATATAATATGAATGATACTGCGGCCTATGACGGAAACAAGTATCATTTTGGCAAGGCTTGAGGGAGGAGGAGTGGGTTGGCCATGATAAAGAAGAGTCGAATGAGTTGAAATAGACGCGTCCTTAGGGTCTAGTAGTAGATCGAAGAAGAAGGATGATTTTTAATTCGACAGGTCTTTGAAGATACCGCCACGTGTCGTGCCTGAATAGGCCTAGATATTAAAAATAATCTGTTTCGAGGATGTCCGTTGAATAGTGGAGGCCTATAGCTTTATGCAAATACCAATAGTAAACTGCACCTCTTCGTGTTGTTCCGGGACACATGATTTCCATATATTCCGGCAAAACCGATCGACTGCCTGACGGAAACACACCGTCCTGCAAGAAAGACGGGACTGACACTTTTTGCCCGAACGGATCGTGCGTTTTACCCGAAATTCTTTCAGACTTGTGGGGGCATGTGTGTAGTACCCTCGAGCTGTCTGAAGGCTCCACCTGCTCCGTACGCATCATGTTTGAACCTTCAATGCCGGGGGTGGAACTACTCTTTCGCCCCGGCCGCCAGCCTGGTTTAACCAAGAGGGTTGACCATCTCCTGTTCGCCCCCTCCGTTCCTATATATACGCCGATGGTCACGGTATTTTTAAGATTGGATTACAGCAGCACAAATGAGGCGCTGGGATTCATTAAAACTGGAGCACTGGCAACATGATTAACATGTGTGTTTCGTCCCCCAAGTCCAAAATCAATTCCACGCCTAATTGAGGGCGGGCTACATGATGCCAATGGAAATAATAAATGTTTAATTAACCCGCGCCCTATTAAGTTTAATTTTAATTGTTTAATTTCAAGAATCGTATCGTTTATAGAGTGGATTTTAGTCCTCGATCTGAAAGCTGAAAGCTCTCTGTGTGTATGGTGGTTGGAGCGGTATGGTGGGGAGGGGGCATGTGGTACGTCCAGGCTCCTCTCTGTGTGGGGCATTTCCTCATCACCTCCCTCGGAACGTGTGGCTATATTGGGTAGGTGCCATGCCAGCGGCGGTGCAGATGTATGACTCTGCAAGTCGGGACTCACAACTGGGCATATTATTATTAACAGTCCAGAATGTATATCCAGCGGCATGGCATTTTGGTGACAGCAAAATGTTTTGGGCAGTCTTTCTTAGAACCCGAGGGTCCCGCCATGAAAACTGTTTTTAAGGGTGATTTTAAGGGTCTTGGAGAGGGGGGATGGTGGTGAGGTGAAACCCACCACAATCCCATTATGTCGAACGCTGGTAACAGTGTAACGGGAACTTCACCGCCACGATATACTAGGGATTATCGCGATGTAACGGTGCACTTCCCGGTGTTGACGTGTGTTCTGACTACATCTGCTATGGCGTGTGATTGGCAATTTGTGAGGCAGTTAGCGTTAGACGCCGTAGCATAATGCTACAGTTGTTTTGGTTTCAGAGTCCCAAGTTCTTTTCTTGGGTTGGTTTGCTCGAAAATCAGAGTTAAAAGTGTTGTCAGTAATAACGAAGTAACGACCGGGACTCTTATACCATTACTGTTATGAGGTTTACAATAACTGTATTGGTTCGAATATTGCATATTATTTCAGTTCGGCGATCAGAAGTATTATTTATACTAGGTCTAGCGTATATAGAAACAGTATAGCGCCACCAGTTCCTGGAAAGTTCAAACATTGTCACCTACGATATAAAAATGAAGTATCCCGTTTTAGTTCGGGTGACCTCTTGACCTACCATCATATATATATATAGAAAGCACTCTTGGAGACTTTTGGCAATGTAGTGCGCTAATATTACCTATCCGCCGTGGCACTACACACGTTCATTCGGTAGGCAGCTAACGTAGAAATTACGTACGTGCGCATTATAGCCTGGTCGTTTGCTGTTTCCTAGTCGCTGAGTTGTTGAAACAATGTCTACTATAGCAGGTAAAAAATCATACATTGAAATAATTATTCTTGCGCTTCAATCGCATTAGCCCCTTTCTGCTCACTTCTTTTTGATTCTATGAACACATATTCTGTGGTGTTTTATTCCTAATTACCCATCCTTCCCTCTTCTCCTCTAAGTTCGAACGATACATATAAGGCTATGAGAGAAACGTTAAATTATACCAATTTATCTTGCAGAGGATGTACCGTATTTTTTTTTAGTGAACAACCAGTTATTTAAAGGACAGCCAATCGAAGCGAGAACCCCGGGCTCCAACAAAAGTCATTCTGTCTCCCTGGTCTCTGTCCTGGTCCAGATTGGTGGACTTCACTCGTAATTACTTATATATCAGACGTAAACCATGCAGGTTTAAAATAATTTCGTTTTGATAAAGAATCCAATGACGGACAATCTCCTTAAACAGCTTTTAATAATAGAAAAAAATGTCACCTCCGTCCAGGATATTTAAAATTGACACTGTAAGAGCCTTTCATTTGTCTAACACGTTATGGTGTCATTTCCTCGCCAACAGATGAAACCCCTTTTGGGAAGTTTTGGTGGTTCCTTTATAATTTGTAAAGATATTCTCGAACTAAAGGGTCCAGTGTTTAGAATTGTATTATTGCTATGGGATACTTATTTGTGTGCCACACATTCATATTAGAAGGAGGAGACTATATTTATTAGTACCGTTATATTTAGAAAGCAAGAAAAGTAGAAAATAAAGAGAAACATAAACATTTATAATTATATGGCTGGTGTGTTTGATATTATTAATTAATGGTGTGGCTAATCCCTCCAATAGAGTCATACGCTACCACAATACTTGGCACAAACACTAGCCCAGATGATCTCGTGGCCTTCAAACAGTCCGATCGAAATAGGGATCGGGTCTGGGCAGTCTGATCAATTTGGCACCCAAGTAAAGAACCCGGGGTTAGGCTGTTAGGCCAAAAAAACGAGCAAGAATATGCCCCACAGAGCCCCCAATTATCAAATTTTAATCGGACTGTGAAAACCTGGAGAATCAAGTTGGGCGAGTGTAGTAGTTAAGTACCTTATTATTTGTTTTATAAACGATAAAACCGCGTACCGAGCCCATTTAAGATTTATTGGCATAATTGGCACAACATTCAAAGCGCGTTGAATGTATACCACGTGACTCAATGTTTGTTTCCGCGGTTTTTACCGCTTTTGATTGGCAGGGGCTTCTGGCCGGAGCGGTATAAACAGTTGGTACTTGCTTGCGGGTTCCTTCGAACAAGGCTAGCCGGAGTGTCTCGCCGGCGATAACCCCCGCGCTCGGGGGTAGTAATTCCACGATTTCCCTTGCGATCCCAGATAGCTGGCAAATTATCACAAATAAACCATAAATATCCTTCGCGACCATTTGTCAAGGGGGTTATGCTTCTTCTCGAATTTCGCTTCTTTTATTAAAAAAAACGAAACGCCGTTAAATTCATTGCCATAATTTTTACCCATTTTTTTATATATTTTTTTTATTAAAGCGCCTAAGCAGGCCGGCGGACTTTATTAACCGTCTCCGTGGCGCAATCGGCCGCCCATGAGAGAAAGAAAAAATTGATGAGTTATTGAAAAGGGCGCGCTCGGGGTCAAAACGTTATAATCGCAACGGCCCAGTCGACCCCGAAATTGTTTGAAATGCGGGGATATTTCATGAGGAATCAAGTTTCCCTTTATAATATTATATATATAGAGTTAATCATTCGAAATGGAGCAAAATTTCTGCCGTGGGTTCGTTCCTAAACAGAGAATAATTCAACCATACTACGACTAACAAATATTTTCCCGAACTTGATCATTGTGATTACAGGATTTCGCCTGCGATGCCCAAAAGCAAGTGTTCCTTTTTAACGTTTTTGGGTTTTTTTTTTTGCGGGCGCCACAAACCGACAAGCGATTAGTAAAGTTGGTGCTCTGGGAATACTTTCTCCTAGTTTATTGGCAACAAAACGTTCCCTTGACCCTCGTAACTTTCTGGATATGACTGCGGCGTGTCCTTCGCTGCCTGGTCCAAATTACGGAATACTCTCGAAATCATGGATGGTTGTTTTGCTTCCGAGCCTGGAGTGGAATGAACGGATCACGCCAATCTCCGAAGTGGCAGCTTCCTGCTGAAACCTCCCTCCTGAACAACATAAAGGAACTATCTGGTGGTGTTCCATTCCTTGAAATCTTATACTGTAGACCCACTGAACAGTACAAAGATGGAACTTGGGAATACGGACATGAGCCGTGATCCAATACTTTCGACTGTTTGGAGAACGAATTCAGACACTGGAGCTTTCCTGATCCATTCCACCAAAAATGCAGAAAGAAAAAGTCGGACTGCATGAAACTAGGTCACCCGGACGCAGATGTAGATCAACAGATCCTGCTCCCTTTTTGTTTCTTGGCGTGCATGGTAATGAACACATTTCCGAAAGGGCCCATCCAGGCTACACCGCGTACCGGTAGCCTACCATCTCCCCACCCACTTCCGCCAGTCACTGGGCGTACCCGGCACAACATCTTTACTTCAAATTCACAATTAGGAAGTATTGAAAAGTCTAGCACACATTGACAAGCCGTCTGAATCCTGCCAGACAACTCAAGAGTTCTATTTCAGAGAGTTCACCGACATCGTAATTGAACCTGCTTAGTCACAAGTCAAGATATTAACGTTTTCTAGCATGTACCTCCAGTAAATGAGCTATAAGTAACCAAAGGCACTATCTGATATCTTAGGTCGGCTACCTGTTAGGAAATTCTAAAGCCGCATTGCCAACTCAACTATTATTACACGTACTTCCGCTACTTACAAATCATGTATTTTATCCCCTAATGACGCATCATATTTCACGGCAATTTGAGGGCGCTATAACAGAATTTCGAATCGAGGTAGCAGTAATAAAAATGAAAAGGTCCGCCGCATTGAACGGGTGACGATAACCATAAAGCTATAAAGTTTGCGGTATCACAACTTGTTTGACGTCACTCTTACAGGCAGTTCCAAATAACTTATTACACAAAATATTATTTTAAGCAAATTGGTCAAATTTTGCACGCATGAAAGAGTGGGATAAATGATGTAGGCATAAGTTGGCGATTGCTCAAGTAGGTCACAGAACAAAACTAAGTAGATCTGACCCTCCTCTGATCACACTAATATAGCCCGAAAGAAATAGAAACATAGTTCTGACCCTCCTTTGATCACAACAATGTAGCCTGAGAGAACTAAAAGTATAGATCTGACCCTCCTCTGATCACACCAATGTAGTCTGAGGGAACTGGAAGTATTGACCCTTCTCTGATTCACACCAATATAGCATGTGAGAACACACATGTGTAGATCTGACCCTCTTCTGATCTCACCTATGTAGCCTGAAAAACTAGAAACATAGATCTGACCCTCTTCTGATCTCACCTATGTATGTAGCCTGAAAAACTAGAAACAAAGATCTGACCCTCCTCTGATCATACCAATGTAGCCTGAGAGAACTAGAAGCATAGATCTGACCCTCCTCTGATCACACCAATGAAGTCTGAAAGAACTAAAAGTATTGACCCTCCTCTGATTATACCAATGTAGCCTGAGAGAACTAGAAGCATAGATCTGACTCTCTGATCTGATCACACCAATGTAGCCTGAAAAACTAGAAGCATAGATCTGACCCTCCTTTGATCACACCAATGTAGTCTGAGAGAACTATAGGTATAGATCTGACAATCCTCTATTACACCAATGTAGTCTGAAAGAACTATAGATGCAAAGATCTGACTCTCCTCTGATCACACCAATGTAGTCTGAGAAAACTAGAAACACAGATCTGACCCTCCTCTGATCACATCAGTGTATCCTAAGAGAACTAGTAGAAGCACATATCTCCCTCAGTACAAGAAACACTGTACAAGTATCAGGTTTTCAAGACTTGGTCACATAATATATAATTCAGGATAATTCTTAGAATTGTCTTATTAACAGATTTTGCTTTGATTCAATGAAACTCCTCCAATAGTCTTAAAAGCATCAACTTTTTGAATGTAAAACAGATTCTGTAATAATTAAAATTTGAAATATTTTCAAATACTCATAACATGCACATACCGTTTCTAAGTAATGAAACTTCTTTAATATAAATATGATCTCCAACAAAAATTACAAATGCAAACATGTTACTCACTTCTAAAACAGTTTGTTTAATTCTTTTACATCAGAAATCCCAATCTTGTCATCAAACATCCCCCTGGGAAAAACTTCAGAGTTTGTCAATGGAATAAGCAACAAGTAGCTGACAAGGTTGCCTTGCATTTATAAAGAGTAAAGGGAACTTGAGCAGCAGTTTACTCTTCAGTTGCTTCAAATGGATCTGAATCTTCATCTCCCATAGGAGGTAAGAGAGACTTTTTACCTGGAGCGGAAGTTATCTTGACAGGAGGGGCTTCTGACCATTCCAAATCGAGAAAATCATCATCTTCATCTGAGGGCTCCATCCTCTGCTGGTCAGTGAGGCTAACTTCAAGGCCCTCTTTCTCAGTAGCACGTTCCTCCGCATGGTCACATTTCTGTTTCTTCAATGCTTGACTGCACTTGTCAATCTCGCATTCATCCACTTTTTCCGGGGTATGGTACACATCTTTTTTTTCTTCTATCTTTCCTCCACTCTCAGTTGGATCCTTCCTCTTGACAATAAACTTCTTTTTCTTTGGCTTAGGCACAACTTCCAAGGATGAGAAAGCTCTCTTATTTTCGTCCAAAAAGTTCACATTTGTATCCAAAACTCTCCTCCAATTATTGGACAATTGGCCATCATCTTTCAAAGACCTCTTTCCAACAGCAGTTTTGTCCACTTCGCTACCTTCGTCTGCCTTTTCGGTTATATCCTCGTCTCTCTTGTCGGCAGTGTCCTTGGACTCTTTGTTTATTGCAAACAGTACTGGAGAGACAAAAGGCTTTTGTTTATATTTCAAAGCCATAAACTTTGGTTTCTTTACGTAAGGTTTTCGTGAACCGTCATGTCGATCGGCCTCCTCCTCTTCCGTCTTCCCAGCTTCATCTTCAGGCAGACTTTGAGCAGCGTTTTTCTTTCTTCTGGCTCCAGACCGTTTCTTCATTTTGTTCTCTTTTCTCTCTTGCCGTTCTCTCTTCTTCCTATCCTTCTTCTCCTTCGCCTCTTGCTTTTTCATTTCCTTTACCTTCTTTCTCTCTTCTTTGTCCTTCATCTCCTGCACCCTCTTCAATTTATTCATATCTCTCTCCTGTAGCTTTTTCTCATTCTCTTCTAAACCTCTCTGTTTCTGTCCTTCCATCTCTCTCTGTCCTTTTTCACCTTGGGCCTCCTCCTCCTCCTCGGAGGGTCCTTTACGTTTCTCCTTTTCTTCCTCGTCTTCACTATCGCAGGACTCTTTACATTGATTGTGCAAATTTTCTTCCTCCGGTTCGTCAGCCTGCTTTGGATCGGACGAAGTTGAAGCTCGCTCAAACATTTTCTCTGTACGTTCTTGTTTACCACCATCTCCACTTGTTATAGCTTCTTTGATCAGTATTTGGCCACTTGTCGATATTGTGTCACTGCATCCATGAACATCTTCCTCTACATCTCCACTTGTCATCCCAAAACTTCCAGAACTATCTTCACATGCTCCATCGAATTGTCCACTCCTGTCGCCATCCTCTTTCTCCCTCGTCTCTGCTAAGTCTTCACCATCTTCGTGATCATTTACCTCGTCAGTATCTACCTCTGTCTCACATTCCTCATGCTTTTCATCCTCACGTCCCGATGCCTCCCCACGGTGGCCTTTCTCGACCAGCAAAACTGATTCCTGCATCTCATGATCTGCCTCATGGTCACCCTCATCTTTGATGACATTACCGACTGCACACGTTTCATCTTCAGTGTTCATGTTGGAAGCAGATTTCTCTCTATGGGAGGTAGTTTTCTTGCATTGCTTCTTCTCCTTCCCATCTGGCATTTTCCTATTAGCAGACTTATCCAAGCCTTGCTTTTGGTGTTTCTTGTGCTTCTCTTTCCTCATTGTTTTAGGCTGGTCACCTCTACCTGGCTGTTGTTTCATGTTGCTATGCCCATCTAGTCATGAAATATATAATATCATGTTGACATAGTCCTAAGATTTAGGAATCACTTTTATGACAATTGCCTCATACCATATTTAGATGACTCAAGAGTATAATCAAGAATAAAAATGGTATGTACTTCATGTAAGATCACCTCAAATAGAGTGTACATGCATATGTATGTAGATAATAGCCTATCCCCTAACTTATACACACTCATGTATGTATCCTGCAGTAGAGGTGGTCTTACATGAAATTCAACAGAGGCACACATGACTTCAGAGAAATTAAATCAACAGGATATATATATATATGTCATCGCAAGGCTGATACATAGCAGGACACAGGAGTTGATGGAGACTTCCAGGTTGCTACCTTCAAAGAGATATCTGGAATCGAAAGGCTGGCATAAGGGGACTGCAAAGCAGCGATTCCTTGTGCTTTGTTGGCTCTAGGTCTACGTCCTTGGGAACAAGGAGCAATGACCTGGACCAGCCAATGGGAGAGATGGTGTCCTTTGAAGGTGGCGTATGAGGACTTGATCCTGGGAAGGATAAAAGACTGATGGAGCTCAGAAGCGATTCTGTACGATGGAGATTCACCAAAGATGGGATAGAGATGTACTCTGGAATGAACTCCAAGGTCTGGTTCATCTGATGAACCTAGGGGCCACCAGGATTACCACGTGGCTCAAACCTCAGTTGGTCTGGAAGAAATTCCTTCCTCCTGGCAGATGCTGTTGTGATAAGGAAAAGTCTTTATTTATTGTTGAAGAGGAATCATGAATAAATTGAAAAATGATGTATTATGACCTGAATCTGGCCAAAAGTGAACTTTATGTTAGGATCACGGTGGCCCCGCTAGTCCTGGACCATGCTGTCAAGTCTGCAACGAGTTCCTGTGGACCATCTGCTAAGAGAAAATCCCGGACGGTTTAACGCAGAAAGATGCAAATCCTGTAAACTTGAAGGATGAAGAATGCATTCCTTGGCCATGGTAGACTATTCAACCTGGAGAAGAAACAGATCTGCTACGTGCAGACCATGCAGTGTCTGAAACCAGGACTAGCGGGGCTACCTTGGAGTGACATGAAGAAGCCGGATTCGAGAAGCTTTGACATTGTGTAATGTCTTGCAGATTAGGCAAAGAGAGAGAAGAGCCTGTTGGCTATCCCAAGGAAAAGGAGGGAGTGTAAGAGGCCTAAGCTCCCACGTGGAAGAATGGTCGGGAGTTGGGCATTTTTGAGTGATGCAGTCAAAGATGTTAACATGAGGATAACCGAACTTGTCAATAACCAATTCTCCCAGCAGGCTTGAATTGTTAACTGCCTTGATTGAAAGGCTACTATTGTTGAACTCTCTGTGAATAGGGAGACCCGATTGCCCTTGGCCGAGGCTGGAATTGTTCAATAGCCATCGCCACCATCTCCATTCCAGACTGTTGATGTGATAGGCACATGCTGAACGTCATCAAGCACCTGCGAAGGTGGAACCGCCACAAATTGTGACCATGCAATCTGTGGAAGGGCTCCAAATTTCATCCTGCCCAAGCGACTGACCCCTCACCAAGAAGATGGGGACACATCGTCGCTACTAGAGAGACCGGCTTATCGCAGGCTTAGGATTGCTGAGACTCATTTGCCTTTTCAGCCTTAAATGTTGCCAAAGTTATCACTCATCCCTGGTCACCACTTCTTGTAATTGTGGCAATAAATGGACTTTGAAGAGGCCTGATCCTATCATAGATTGTACAGGCTGCATTAGGGGAAAACGGATAGTGTATGAAGGATGTTGTCTCCTAACGCTGGTTTACTTAGGTTGATCCGAGATAATTGGTCAAAAGGTCGATCCAGAGGGACATAGCAGAATGAATTGTCCCCCCTTCTCTTGATGAGACCTTGGACACCACTACCACCCAGTATCACAACAGAGAATTTCAGGTCTGTTCTCCCCACCATATCGATGAACCTGGAACCTATACTGAACAGACCATGGGATGACATCCACTGCCATTCAGATCTGTTTCCAAGCGGGCTTTGTGACATACTAACGGAGATGTTCCAGGACCGCATGGAGGCCTATACTCGGAAGATATGGTATAGGGCCAATTCCTTCTGCATGCAGCATGCAAGGTAAATAGTCCAGCATTGTGCAGCAAGCAAGTTCTCTTCACCAATCCTGACTCAGCTAATAACAAGGCTGAAGTAGTCAGATCTGGAATGATGTGAGACAGGAGGTCTTGCCTCCTGGTCGGGTTCTGTGATGGCCGGCTGTTACTTTGGAAATTGAATTCCTAGCTTCTCCCATTTGAGAGAGATCATCGACAGGGTGTTAAAGAGTTCCAGCTCAAAAGAGTTGGCTGCACCTCTGCCAATTAAATGCACACTGCCGGGTTCTCCTGAACAAGTGACCACCATGGATCAAGAATCTTCGAGCAGGCTAATTCCTTTTGCAGTAGAGTACAGTAGTGTGGGAAGCTGCTCTCTCCACCAGCCTTGCCATAGCGTACTATGAGGCTGGAGACATTGGTGTCAGTTCCAAAATTATTCCCATAGAGATTTATACAGCACACAGTAGATAGTCATATAGGCAGCGTATACACGCATGTTATCATCACATTCAAGCAGCGCATGAAGGTAAACTTACTTTGGAATTAGCTGTGAGTAATGATATTCTTTTCCTCCTTTCCCCTTTTTGACTGGCTCATTGGTTGGGGGTTCCGACCCCTGGCACCCCCTCCAATGGCTATGCTACGTACAGTATGCAAATACGTTAATTAAAATTCAAAAGACTTTCAATAAAAGTCATCTTTGTTACATTGCATCTTTCTCATTTAATGCAATCCTAAAAATTCATGACATTCAAGAGATCATTTGTTATGTGATCTTTATCATGTTCAGTGGGCTGGCAATCACAGCACTCATGTACTGCAAACATGTAGAAATCGTAGTTCTACAGTAATTCTATTGGGAGAATACACAGAAATTCAGTGTTTTTTCCGTATATTGAAAGTAAATTCTGTCGTGACAATTCCATTCTGTCGTGACAATTCCATTTGGGACGTGACATTCTGCGATATACCAGGGTATTGCACTTTCGGTAAGTAGGCCAGTCCGATATAAGCGCATTGTGGCAATAAGTTAGGCACGCTAACGTTGTATTTGATGAATAATGACAAGTATCGAATGGATAATATCTTCTGGAAGCAATCAATAAAACTGATCGGACGTAATTGGCAAGGTTAGTGCCGATCACATGTTTAGCCGATATAGCCAAATATCTGTTGGTCCGATGTATGATCCGAACATCGGTCAACCATTAATTTTCAGTTGTATCGGAAGCATATGTTGATCTGCCTGGATATGTAGCATCATCTGATTGTATAATATTATAAAACTCCACGTGTTGGAAAGATGTTGTCATTTGCATTATTTACCTAGTCTGAGGTTTCATTCTCACATATTGCCATTGAAATCTGTAATA
>JAODAG010072929.1:5598-16405 GCA_027574785.1 Orphnurgus asper | reverse complement strand
GGTTGTGGGTTTAGCATTAAGTTAAAAAATAGAACAGGGCGAGGATTGATAGAAACGGATATGTTCATTCCGAAGTGATTTATAAAGATTGTCGCGTGAAATGAAACAACTTGACTGGTCATCTCGTCTTAAGACGAGAACCATCGTTACATCAGTAACTTTGTGTATTGTTTAACTAGCATGTAGTAGAAACAGCGTCAGAATTAATACTTGTTCATGAAGTAATGTATACTTCCAGATGGTTCGTCAGAATTATTACTTGTTCATGAAGTAATGTAATGTAATCTCCATCGTCGTTGGTAAAGTTTGTCCTCTCGCCGCCAGGCGTGAAGCCCGCTCCAGAATCGGGGGATGCACCGGTAGATGACAGTCAAGCCAATAAAGAGGAGACAGCCGGAGATGCAGAGTTGAACGGTGACGTCAACGGAAGGGTTGGAGAACAGGAAGAAGATGACAGTCTGCCTGTGAGAGAAGAGGCAGAGGGAGCAGACCAATACGAGAAGACCAACGGTGAGCTACACTTTGGGTCAAGAACATGGCCGGCCAGCCCCTCGTTAGGATCTTCAGCTAGGGCTAGGTGGAGGTGAACAGATTCGTTGTGTAATTGATGACTTAATTACGACGTATCACCTGTCATCCACCTCTCGACTGTGAGATCGACCCTGTGTCGGACTCCCGGTTGAATATTCAACTGATAATAATAATAATATTTTCTTTATTCCTTTTTCAAGGCCATCCCAGTGCAGAGGGCGACATCATACCGGACCAACGATCGGTGGCGGACCCCCGCGGGGGAGTAACGGGGCCACCCTCGCCGGTGCCAGACGGGCCCAGCGGCAGCAGGTCCGACGAAATCGCGAAGCTGCAGGCACAGGCGGAGAGGCAAGGAGCGAGGGACTACGCAGACGGGCTGGTCGCGCTGCTGCCGGGGCTGCTCGGGATGGCCGACGTGGCGGAGGTCGACGAGGCCCTGCAGCAGTTTTCGTCCAAGTTTGTAGCGGGTGCGTGACAAGTTTGCGTTTGCCGGTTGGTTATGACGGCTCGATTTCAGATTCCAGCCGTCCGGGGAGCGGGACAATAAGAATCGAGGATGGACGAGTGAATCGTGCGATCAGATTTAGAGTCACGGTATCACGGGAAGAAAACGGTCAGAGGAGGGGGGGGGGGTCGACCACGAAGCTACCTACGGCTTGTTTTTTTGGTTAAAATTACGCAGGAAGACAAAAAGTACTAGATTATTTAAGTGTCTTTGAGCCGTAGCGATAGTAGTGTACTACAGCGACAGAATCTCCGTGACGACAAGGAACAGCTGGCTTGAAGACAAATGTGCAAACGGCTGTAGGACAGGCCGTGAGGCAGCCACCCAGACCACAGCGGATCTCTGCCATGGATCCGTAGTAAGATAAGACGTTGTGACAGTCGGAGAGTCGTGACCTCTTTTGCCGTGTTTAGACGTCTCATTTGCTTGGAATGACGGTACTCTTTGTTTTTGTCGCCAAGGTTACACCATGAAGAAACCAATCCCCGATCACTCCGACGCCCAGAAGCTCAACCTGATGCCCGTCATCAACGCCGATGGCATCTACGTCTCGTCCTGCTATGGTCTCCTGCTCAACCTCAAACTGTTGGCGTGCGACCATTATGGCGAACCTGGGAACCTCCCCCTTACACAGGTAGGTACCGGCGGTTCACGGTTCACAGTGTGCTGCAATCTGATTGGTCCTCTGAGCCTTTGATGACCGGTCTCGAGTACGGAGGGTCAGCTAGGTTTGTACGGAAGCCAGCTGAGGAGGATTATTTAATTGATAGCAACATATGACACAGTGCCTCAGTAGACACAATAAGATGACAAATGACGTCATTCCCATGGTAACGTGATTTTACGTTAAGATATGACCGTGACAATGTACCAGTGTGCACATTTATGTAGGTGTTCACAGCAGCGGCCTGCTGGTCTACCTGTCTGCCACCCGGTTCAACATGCATTCTTTAATTATGTTTTCTTTACCCTCACACCGAATAGAAACAGTTCGTAGATGGTGTTCACGGCAGTGGGGTGCTGGTCTACCTGTCTGCCACATGGTTGGGGGAGATCTACCGGATCCTCATCACCAGGAATCTGCTCGGGGAGGGTGGCTGCCATCCCAACCAGGACCTACCTGAAGGAGCACTGAAGACATTTCTGCTAGGTTGGCCGACACGTTTGTTCTTCTTTCCACGACGACGATTCTTATCTATGGTTCTCCGTAGCATTCAGAGTTCATGCTTGGTGATTGATATTCAGTAACTTGTAATTTGTCTGTTATGTATGTATTTGTCAGTCGAGTGAAATGTTCAGGATTTACAAATGCAATGTTTGTTTACATTAGCTGATAGCAAGCTCGAGTGACCGTTTTCCAAAAATCAATTCCCGGGGAAATTTACCAAAAACCAGAGTTTACGACTCTGATATAAACATATAATTTGGTGCGTAATCATCCTTTCCCTTGGATAACATTTCTTGAAGTGATCCTTTGTGAAGTGATTTTTCATTGTAAAAGCATTCCAGTGCATTTTACAAGAGTTAGTTTATTTTACAGATCTAACCCAAGCAATTTATTGTCAGTCACAACCCTTATCAGCATTTTGGCTAAGGCTATATGTAGAATTCTGTAAAGGACAGACCCACACTGGATGTTAAAGTCATGTATAGTGAGAGATTTTTCTGACACAAGACGAGTTCCTTTACCATAAAGTAAGGTCAGCTTAGCTGAACGTTACATTATCTTAGGCTGGTCATTCCCGAACGCTGAATTGAACCACGAAACATTAACGTTTCTCGTTTACAGATATCGATGGGATGGGAAGCCAAGAGGTCGGAGGTCAAATGTTACAAGGTGTACCATCCTTATATGGCCAGTGCTCACAGGCGGCATTGCTTGCCGATGACCACCCTGCCATACAGGCCGGTAAGAAGCCGAGCCTGTTCTTGCCGTGATATTTGAGACATCATTTGAGATATCATCCAAGCTTGAGCACTTGATTGATAATGATTCGTTAAGATATCAAATAAATACTGAAATCCTTTCATATTCCAGTTCAAGTCACAAAAACCAACTCTCCCTTTAAGTGAGCGATCATCCAGAAAAGCCTTGAACATATAATATGCTGTAGTCTTCATTTGAATCCTATTTTTGAACCACTTTGAAAGAGTGGTTGAATGAAATGTCTTTAAACATACAGACAGACAGACAGTCAGACATACTGACAGACAATGAGTCAGACAGACATACAGACAGTTAGACAGCCAGTCAGACAGACAGACAAACAATCAGACATACAGACAGTTAGTTAGTTAGTTAGTTAAACAGTCAGACAGACATTCAGCCAGTTAGACAGACAGACAAACAGTCAGACATACAGACAGACAAAATAGTCAGACAGACAAACAGTCAGACAGTTAGACAGACAGCCAGACAAACAGTCAGACAGACAAACAGACAGTTAGTTAGACAGACAGACAAACATTCAGACATACAGACAGTTAGACAACCAGACAAACAGTCAGTCAGACAGACAGATTGACAAACAGTCAGACAGACAGACAGACAGACTGACAAACAGTCAGACAAACATACAAACAGTTAGACAGACTGACAAACAGTCAGACAGACATACAGACAGTTAGACAGACAGACATATAGTTAGACAGACAGACAAACAAACTGACAGACAGACCAGCAGTAAATTATTTAATCTTCCTGGCTGTACAAAGTTCATATTTGATAGTAATGCCTTGTGAGACTATAAAAGAGAGTTTTGCTGTATCTTGCTTGTTGTGCACCAAGTATTTTAAAAGTTGCCATACCATTCAACCGGAATTCTTTTTGTTGAATTAGCTTCCAAATTTGTTTTTTTTCTGATGTCTGTTATACAAATAACGATGACACCATAGTTATTGTTATTATTAAAGGACAATCGGCTTCTATATATTTTAGATAAACGAATATACTTGGACCTTTTATCTCTCAATTAACGAAGCCACGATATTAAAATGGGAGTGGCATCAATCAGCATCGTGTTTCATACTCGGTTTCAAAAATGGAACTTATAGTCACCCTTTAACCTCTCACTTTGAGACTCTGGTAACTCACCAGATTGCTGCCTTCCGTTATGTCTGTTTTTTCTGCTTCTCCCCCCCCCGTGTCAGGGTCAAAGTTCACGAAACACATCCTGACAGCCTTCTGGCAGCAGATCCTCGGCGTGCTGTCGGTCCCGCTGTCCACCAGTCTGTCGACCGAGGGCAAAGGTCAGGATAGCTCCAAGGACAGCAAGAGCAAAGACGAGGACGCCCTCTGCCTCAGCTTGGATGGACTCCGCAAAGCCGCGGAGCTCACGTGCAAGTTAGGTATAAACCTAGTAATAGATCTTTGAATTCAGGTGTATTTAATCCTAGTAATAGATCTTTTGAATTCAGGTCTGTTTAAACCTAGTAATAGATCTTTGAAATCAGGTCTATTTAAACCTAGTAATAGATCTTTGAATTCAGGTCTATTTAAACCTAGTAATAGATCTTTTGAATCCAGGTCTATTTAAACCTAGTAATAGATCTTTGAAATCAGGTATATTTAAACCTAGTAATAGATCCTTTGAATCCAGGTCTATTTAAACCTAGTAATAGATCTTTGAATTCAGGTCTATTTAAACCTAGTAATAGATCTTTTGAATCCAGGTCTATTTAAACCAGTAATAGATCTTTGAATTCCGGTCTATTTAAACCTTGTAATGGATCTTTGAATTCAGGTCTATTTAAACCTAGTAATAGATCTTTGAATTCCGGTCTATTCTGGCTTTCAAAGCCAGGCAGGACCAATCCTCAAACCTTCTTTGGTTATAAACTGATCCAATGTGCAGGATCCAGTTGTCGGTCGAAAAAAGTACAGAGCATAGAACGTCATCCTCTTCATCTCAATTTCAAAAGTTTCGACTGAAGTCTAGCAAAACGAACAGAGAACATTCCCACGTAATCGAAGTTGCTTTATTTTTTGCTTTATTTTTTGCTTTGTAGAAGAATAGTAACAGATCGTTGCGATTAACAATTCAACCTCTGTCCACCCCTACAGGCTTACAAAACCGATGCGCCGGTGTGTTCGCGCACTTAGCAGAGGCGTCCTGCTCCGACGGCGGAGCGGGCAACGGCAACCGGGGCAGCAAGCCCCGCCGGGCATGGCCCAGCAGGACCACAGCCGGCGGCACGCGGCGGCTCCACGCCGTTCACGCCCTCGGTATGGATGCTATACTCTCCATGGGCGTAGAAATGGGTAGCCACTCGGCTGAGTGTTGGAGGCACGTTTTCAGGTAAGGGTGATGGTGGACATATTAAATGTCACGGTTGAATCGAGGTGCATTATATACCTCTCTGAGTTATGGATATCCGCGGGTGTAGAAACAGGTGGCCCGTGCAGGGAGAGTTGTTGGAGAGCATGTTTTCGGGTAAGGGTGATGGTGGACATATTAAACGTAAATGTCGTGGTTGAATCGAGGTGCATTAAATACCTCTCTGAGTTATGGATATCCACGGGTGTAGAAACAGGTGGCCCATGCAGGGAGAGTTGTTGGAAAGCATGTTTTCGGGTAAGGATGTTATGGGTCATGTGTCATGCGTCCGTATCCTCCCCCACTTGCAGATGCTGTGCGTACGTGTTGCAGCTGGAACACGCGCAGTTCACCAAGGCCAAGGGCGTGCCTTCCCCTCAAACCATCATCCCGAAGGCCGGCGATGCCAAAGGGGGCGAGATGAACTTTGACCTCGGCGACCTGGATTCCGCGCCAGCGTACACCCCGGTCAGCCTTCCACCGGGGCAGGCGCACCTCGACTCCGATCTGTCGGTGCCAGACATCGTCAAGAAGGAGAAGGCGGACAGAGGTTTCGAGATCAGCTCCGCCACGGGGGCGCTGTTGAACCCAACGTGCGCATCCAAAGTGCTCTGTAGTCTGTCGTCGTCTGTGGACAGGTGAGTTCCGAGATGCAGGCTTTGTGAGATGGGACCTGCCACATTTTGTTTTTGGAAATCTTCTATATCTGTGGGTATTATAATGCTTGAAGGAATTGAGACAAGGGCATGTTATCTCCTTCAACAAACCACCTATAACTATGACAACTCATAAATATCACTCCCTGCCAACCTTGTCAGCCAGTCTTTGCCAAGGCAACTCGCTGCTCAGTGAAAGAATATGCAGGCTTGTTTTTACATTGTGTTTACAGCTCAAATTAACTGTTATAACAGTATTATGACTTTATGAAGTTGGTGAAGAGATGGTGTTCCTGAAGTTAAATGTCATGGTTAGTTTTCTTCTTAGTATGAGAATAAACTCCACATGTTTTAGCTGTCTAACTGGTTGGATGAACTGGTCTAGACCGGACCACATTGAAAGTAATATGTGCTGTGTTTGAATGACGGTAAACTGGATTTAAACAAATATCAGTAGGAATATCCCACATTCCATATTGAAAGCAGTTGGATAGTTTTTCAACTGGAAATTTTACTTTGAGTGTTGTACTGGTGTACAATCCCCAATCAATGTCAGACCTAAACAATCAAACAATGTCAGACTTAAATTATCAATTTCAGACTTAAAATTCAATCAATGTCAGACTTGAATTAACAAACAATGTCAGACTTGAACTATGGAACAATGTCAGACTTGAACATTCAAACAATGTCAGACATAAAACAATATCAAACAATGTCAGGCATAAAATGAACAGGCTTAAGTCGTCAGACAGTCGTTAGACTAAGGCTTTATGGAGCTGTTTGTTTTTTTTTAAAAATGACACACTTCCTGCAAAAAAAAGAAAAAAGATCCAATTAATGGCGCTATCGCGTGTACCTCTTTATAGAGGAGGACAACGCAGGGTACTGCTTCAAAAGTATAAATTTCATGTTGATTTCATGTATAAATATTTTTTTGTGGTGCTTCCTCTCCGTCTTGCAGGCTGTTCGAAGAGGCAGCCCTTCAGCTGAACCTGAGAGCCCTCCTGAGCTTCCTACAGGAATTGAGCACCTCCTCCCGGCTGCAGCTCTACAACACGTACCCGACTCAGAGGCAGTTGAAGAGCCTGGTGATACCCACCTCGCCCAGCAAATCCATCTCTACCGGCGACAAAACAGAGACGTCCCTGCACCTCTTCCGGATGGGCGACGCCATCCTCAAGTGCGTCAGGCAGGCCAGCAGGCCGCTACTCCACCTCATGCAGGCCTGGAGTATGGTCGCGCCGCATCTCGTGGAGGTAACGTCAGAGATTCTGTGTACCGTGGCAGGGTTTAACGACAGATGCAGGCCATGGGTATGATCGCGCCGCATCTCATGGAGGTAACGTCAGAGATCTTTGTACCGTGGCAGGGTTTAACGACAGATGCAGGCCATGGGTATGGTCGCGCCGCGTATCGTGGAGGTAACGTCTGGAATCTGAGATTATTTTGTCTCTGTTCCGTAGGCTGCATGTCACGAGAACCGCAATGTATTTTAAACGAGATGGGTCATGTGAAGGTGGTGAGGATACTCCCCCTCATTTGGAATCTGGTGTCTCTGTTCCGTAGGCCGCATGTCACAAGGACCGCCATGTTTCCAAGAGGGCGACAGCTATCATCCATGATGTGCTGACAGAGATCTTCACCTGCAAGATGGAGCTGGACTACTTTCACTTCCACGAGGCCTTATTGAAACCGTTTGAGAGTCTGCTCTGTCTGGAGTTATGTGACAGCGATGTTCAAGATCAGGTAAGAGATTTTTTCATTTTTTATGGGGAGGGGAATGGTTCGCTGGAAGAGAAAGATGATACGAGGATATAGAGACGTTGACTTGAGGGCAATGTATGGAGCAGAGAAAGGTTAATTCTTCAAATGTAAATAAAGGAAGTCCATGGAGTTTTGCGGACTAGAATTTGAATTAAAACTGTTTTAAATTAACTTTTGTAAAAAATGTAACTGTTCTAATTAACTCTAAATTAAATTTTTCTCTCTTCTAATTCTAAGTGTTACATTACAGTTCTAATTAACTGTTCCAATTAACTGTAAACAAATTACCTCTAAATCAAAACTGATTTTTAATTTTTTCTAATTAAAAATGGTTTAATAATATCTGTTCTAATTTTAGTCTACTAAGTGACTCTTATTAAAATCGCTTGAAATTGAAACTGATTTTTAATTAATGCCAATTCAAACTGTTTAATGAACTTTTATAATTAAAACTAATTTAACTATAAACTCTTAATTAACAGGTTCTCAACGACTCTGATTAAAATTAACTCTAAATTAAAACTTATTTGAATTAACTCTAACTAAAACTTAATGGACTGTTCTAATGAACTGTTTTAATTAAATCTAATTAAAAATTAAACTCTAAATTAAATCTGATTTGGGAATTCAACTCAGGTGATGGCGATTTTCAAGGTTAGGTGGAGTTTAATTTAGTTGGTTTAAATTATCTTTTAATGGTATGGTGTTGCTTAGAAGGTGATTGTCTTTGGTTCAAGTTTTTTGAAGATAATGTCCAGGAAATTAGATGTGAAGATCTTTGTAAAGTTGGAAGTAAGCAGTTTGCCCAAACAATGGAAAGAAAAAAAAAATTATTGGCAGAAATAATTCTGTAGGTCAGCTCTTTATCCATAAAGTTTTATGGAAATAATTCGTTATGTACGTCAGCTCTGTAACCCATGTAGTTTTATGGAAAGTAATAATTCTGTACGTCAGCTCCTTTAATTAACCATTATTTTATGCCAGCAACCAGTGTTTTTTTTTGGCAACTAAGGTCGTCACCTCCATCTGCGAGCTGGTCGAAGCCTCCTTCACGAACATTAAATCCGGCTGGCGGCCCCTGTTCGGCGCGCTGAGGGCGGTCCGGTTTTCTCGGCCCAGGGCCGTGCAGGAGGGCCACCCAGCGGACCACCCCGTGTGCAACGTCTTCGAGGCCTTCCTCAACACCGACAACGCAGCGGTGTTCGCCAACGCCGCCATCGACTGCATCCTGTGCCTGCTAAAATTTGCAAAATCTACTGGTAAGAAGGGAGGGGGGAAAAACATTCAAAACAACAAACAAAAAAATGTAAATTCGAAAATTTCCACGGATTAGTTTTATTTTTTTCTGTCGCTTAACATATACTGATATCATTTTCTCGTTACGTCATTTCACTCGTCATAGAATTTGCTTTCAACGTACACAGGCGTCGGCGAAGCCGACTCGCCCCCGGCCGCCGCCGCCAACGGGCCCTTCGTCGCCGCCCCGCCGACGTCCCCCGATGAAGAGCCAGCCCGGGCTGCAACCTTCGACATGTGCCTCCCAGCGCTCACCTTCCTTCACCGCTGCCACAAGATCCTTGCGACTATCTACAGCATGCCGGCCCACCCCCTCTTCAGAGGCTCGCAGTCCATCAAGCTGGGCGGTAGAGACACGGCGGGCCATTCCAGCGCACCGCAAAGGTATGGCCCGGACCGTCTTTTTGTGGCCGAGAATGTAGTCGATGTAGATTGTAGTCGGAGTTAATCGAGAGGAACAATCTGTATAACCAAACAGCCGTGTGCATTATTTACTTTGCAAGTGCATTACTTAGTGTCCAAGTGCATTAATCAGTTTCCAAGTGCATTAATCAGTTTCCAAGTGCATTTAATCAGTTTCCAAGTGCATTAATCAGTTCCCAAGTGCATTAATCAGTTTCCAAGTGCATTAATCAGTTTCCAAGTGCATCATACAGTTTCCAAGTGCATTAATCAGTTTCCAAGTGCATTAATCAGTTTCCAATTGCATTAATCAGTTTCCAAATGCATTAATCAGTTTCCAAGTGCATTAATCATTTTCCAAGTATGTTATACATTAGTTTCCAATTATATATTTCCAACTACATTAGTTTCCAAGTGCATTAATCTGTTTCCAATTGCATTAATCAGTGTCCAGGTATGTAATTTAGTTTCCTAGTGCATCAATTAGCTTTCCAAGTGCATTACTTAGTTTCCAAGTGCATTAATCAGTTTCCAAGTGCATTAATCGGTTTCTAATTATGTAAATTAGTTTCCAAGTGCATCCATTAGTTTTCCAAGTGCATCCATTAGTTTTCCAAGTGCATCCATTAGTTTTCCAAGTACAATGATGAGTTTCTGATGCACTTATGTGCTGATCACTATATTTTAGCAAAGAACGTCATAAAATGTTGCCATACCAGCCATTCACAGAGGGAATGCACCGTTAGTCACATATCTCCCAGTCTCCCAAGGTGTCCTACTGCACGATCATTTTGCTGGCATACTTTTCCGGCCCGACAGTCCCACCGGCCTTGAGCCCGATGCAGAGAAGTGCGGCCCCATCCTCTTTGAACACGTGGCCGTGGAGTCTGTGGACGACGACTCGGGCCTCTTGAGGGTGTGGTTCCTCCTGCTGGAGGGCCTAACCGGTGCGGTGGCCACCTGCCCCCAGAAGTACCAGCCGCCGACGCTGGAGCTGCTGTACGAGGTGCTCAACTCCATCATCGATGTGCCGGGTTAGTTTTTTTCCGTCGACGTCCAACGGGATAAAAATCTCGTGAGATTTGGGTGGTTCTGCCCCCTCCCCCCCCCCACTCTGACTTTATAAGTTGCTACGTTGGGGTTCATAGGAGAAGAGTGCCGTGGTTTTTGTTTGGAAGCAAAGGTGTGTTGTTTGAAGCCATGGTTTTGGCTGTGAATATTATTAAAGATTTGTTGGCTGTCAGGAATACTATCTGGGTACATAATACTTGAGCAGCTTCATGGAAGCTATTTAACATTGACACAATTTAACATAGAAACAATTTAACATA